>JANHFT010004244.1:97780-115906 GCA_032467955.1 Pseudoxenodon macrops | reverse complement strand
CATCCATCCATCCATCCATCCATCCATCCATCCATCCATCCATCCATCCATCCATCCATCCATCCATCCATCCATATATATATAATACACAGAACATGCATTGTTTTACCTACCTGAATTTTCTTCTTCTTACGAACTGCACTTTCCAAAGAAGGGGGTGTTTCTGATCCAATAATACCAGCAATGTCCCCAAGGCCAACATCATGACCATGTTTTGATCCAGTTTCTTTTTTTGTATAAATATCAAAAATATCTGATAAGAGGTCACTTTCTCCTTTTTCTTTTTTTACAAACTGCACGATTTCAGCTGCAATGCCATGCTCCAAAATTTCCACTTTTTCTGCTTCAAGCACATCGTCATGAATTCCAAACTGTGTTGGATCAGGCATGTCTCCTAAAATTTTGGTAACTCTTATGTTTTTGGCCCCTTCAACTAGGCCATCACCAAACACAGTACTCCAAAGAATCTGAAAAATGCTCCATATTATAGTAAGAAACATTTGGAAGAATCCTATAAATAGCATCCAAAGAGAAGAAAAGGACACTTTCACCAGTTCTTTAAAGGTCATTTTTTTCACTTTTCTATACTGTTTCCTTAGATTTTTCAATCTAATGATCTTGAGAATCGTGGTAGCGTATTTCTTCACTGCATCACATGCCATGGCAAATGCTGAAGCTGATTCAAAAGATCGTTCTTCTTTCTCGTCTTCTCCAACCTCCCTCAGATAGCAAGCTTCAGTCTCTTCCTCCTCCTCAATTCTGTCAATTGTATCAGTTTCAGAGATCTGAGACGCCAACTGCATTTCAAAAATGGTGTCCTCACAGAAATTGACAAAAAGCTCCATTTTTTCTTGCTCTCCCCCTTCATTTACAACATCAAAAATAAACTGCCTTTTTGATTCTTTCACTTGGGGCTTTTCCCACTGTGTCCTACTGGATTCACTAATCTCAAAATAAACTCGTTCTATCTTCTTGGCACTACCCATGATCTCAATGCGTCCCAGATAAGGTTCAAAATAATTAAGGACACTTTCTGCCGGATGTAAGAGAGTTTGAAGGCGTGAATCATTCGGCATGTGTTCTGAGAGATTTGTTAAGAGCACTGCCACATTAAACCCAATATCTTTGGCTGGCTTGTGAAATCTTTCAACAAAATCAACATAGTTAAACATATCATTTTCATCAGTTTCTGCACAGGACAGCAGAAAGTCAATTTCTGATTGCATATACTGCTTCTGACCTTCCATGGCTTTTTGAAACTCCTTCTTTGAGATTATTCCTTTTCCTTCCGAATCATACTCTTTGAAAGCTTCTGAGCTTGTTAAATCTTTCAGCTTGAGAAACATGTCAAAGAACTTCAAAATCATTTCTACATTGCTAGATGACTCGACCAGTGTATCCACCATCTGTTTTCCAATTGTGCCATTTACAATGTTACCTAAATCACAAATGTAAACATGATTTAATTGAAATGAATATATAATGTTTAGTCTATAATCAGCTTTAGAAATGATTACAACTATTTCTAGTTTTATAATGTTGCTTTAAATTAGCTTTGCAAAACCACTGTTCAACTATATTACTATATGTTTAAATCTATTGCAATTTCTTTTTCAAATTACAACTCAGAATTACTTCATGTTCATTACAATACAGCTTAAATTGGTGTGTTTTTTTCAAATTAATTTTATTGTGACTTATAGCAATGGAAGGAATAAGACTTTTAAAAGGATTCCACCTTCAAGCAGTGACAACAGCATCACCACCATATCCTTCAGAAGATCCAGTAATTCCTTCAGCAATTCAATTTGGCTGGAATCCTAGGATACATATAAAGTTAACATTTACTTTTAAAATGATCGAAACATCAACTCAATTTGCCATGGTTATGTTTTACATGATTGGAACCAATGAGCTATGTGTGTCGGGCAGAATGCTTAAGTGCAGAAAATGCTATCCAAGGTAAGGCATAGAACAATGAAAGCTACCTTCTCTATTCCATTGAGGATACATGGCAATCTACCAACTCCAGAGTGTCAAGCAGCGATCTTCCATAGCAGCTGCTTCCTTTTAACTAAAGACTCTGGGGACCAAATCTGAGATCAACTGCAAAGAAGGCACTTTGGAACCAAAAGAGATGGCAGAAATTTTATAAATAAATGCAGCTGATCACTGAACTACTATGTCAGGTAAAAGGATATCTGGAATAACACTACACAATTACACTAAAAGATTTCGGTGACTGAGTTATATTAAGATGCCCCATGAACAAGATGCCACTTTCAAGATCAAGGCATTATCTCATTATCCAGTTTCTTCTTTCCCATAATGTCTGAGTGTCTGTGAAATCTGCCCCAGAGGATTAGACAATTATCCAGAACAGTATAAGACATATTAAGAACGGTGGAAAGAGAAATAGGAATAGCAAAAAGTGCCTTTTAGTGACAGGAAATTATTCAGTGAATCTCTGGAAGTAAATGGATCCATGCCATTTTTTAAGACTTATGCCTTCTCAAGAAACGTCAAAGGGACATTTCCTAAGACAAATAGGAAGTACTCTTGAAATAAATACACAGGACAATGTGATAGACATTGGCAGGTACATTACACATATTGTAAAGGACTATCTTGTGCTAGGAGTTTTATTTTTGATTTTTTTATTACACAAAGTACATTAAACTATGGAATTAACCAGCATCAGTGTGTTGAAGGAAAGAATACAGATGAAGAATCAGATTATCAATTGCTGCTAATCTTATTAATCTCTTGAATCAGAAACAGCCTACCTTAAACACCAGTTGTTAGGGAGTAACTGCAGTAGTGTGATTTGTCTTCTGTACACACTTCTGGGCTTTCTTGGTGCATTTAGCTGGCCAACTTGTGACTTATAATACTAGATCAAAACAGCCTTTGATCAACCTTCTAACAAAAACCTTACATTGAAATAATAGAAAATACTTGTTGCTTCGGTTTTAGATTTTGGTAGTGATTGGCTCTCCGAGCTTGCCAATTAGTTCCCGAATGTTTTGTTACCAAGCTAGGGAACATTGTCAGTGGGAGTTTTGTAGAAGTGTCTTGTCCTATTCCTCTTTAGCTTATATAAACAGCAACATAATATACAAAATGAATTGCAACAATTGTAATCAATTCTATGTCAGACAAACAGGAAGGCAATTGAAAACAAGAATTCATGAACATCAGCTAGCAGTTAAATGGCACGACCAAAAATCCCTGATCTCAAGCCACATTGATAATGAACACACCAGTTTGATTAGGAAGGAACAAAAATCATCGGCCATGCCAACTCTCACCACATATGTGAATTTATTGAAAGCTGGCAGTCTAGAAAAGGAGCAATTAACAAGCATATTGATTTAGATCCAGCATATGAACACATAAGAAACCAGACCATTTGAATGACCAATCAATCATCGAATCAGCTTCTCAGAATTTAGCACCAAAAGAATGGCAATCATGCGACCAACTGATCATACTAGCACACAAGACATATACATGCTAAAGTGGAATAGGACAAGACACTTCTACAAAACTCACACTGATGATGTTACCTAGCCTGGTAACGAAATGTTCAGGAACTAAATGGCAATCTTGGAGAGCCAATCAATACCAAAATCGTATGTTCTTAAGTTCTAATGTGCTCTTTGTTGTGCTTTGATTCCATGTTCACTTAAATCAGAAATCCTGACTCTATAATAGATCAAACTTGAGCTTCCCCATTTCAGGTAGGGAACCAGCATCTCTGGTTTAATTCAAATCAGGATTACAGTACTTAATACAGAATATGTGTAAGGGGATGGAGAGTAGTGGGACAAATAAGCAGGCATATGTCTGTGACGCTTATTTCTACCTTCACAAACCTTAGTTTATGAAATAGGAAATAAAATGTATATACTTGATCAATCGATTTACATTTTTAGGAAAGATGATGAATAAAATTTACCTGTGAAAGCTTCATTTGCATGTTAGCAAAAACATGAAGAAAACCAACAACTGCATCCCATAGTCTACTGTGGGCCAAACTCTGCTGATTTCCAATGCAAGGCCCCTACAATTAAAGAATGATGTTTTAAGTTTTCTTTTTAAGCATCTATCCCGATAAGTATTGTTATTATTTAATTATTGATAACATGCACTAAATCTACAAAGAACTCTGACAATTTAGCAACAATGAACAATAAAAAGCTTAAAACACACAGTAATATAATATACTCTAAAGCATGAGATACAATAACAAAGAATAAGAATTGTAACAAAATCAACATACAAATAATTTGATAATATTTATTTATTAAAATCATCAAAACAAAATATGTAGATGTACATTAAATGCTTGAATGCTTGTGATTTAATTAGAAGTGTATACTGGAATACTGAATAATGAAAGAAGGAAGGCTCACGACTTTGAATATTAGAGTGTGGGAGGGGGAAAAGGTTAAAATAGAGGTAGAAATAAGAGGGGAATAATAGTAAAAATAGACATTAAAATGTTACAATGTATGGAAGAACTATGAGAAGGTTTAGAACTGAAGGACAATAGTAAAGATTATGTGTTAACAAAATGAAAAATGAAAATGAAATGTAATTATTAGGAATAGTAATGTTATGTTTATTTGTATTGAAATGTATGATAGATACACCAGATACCACACCATTTACACGAGATGTATAAAATAAAAAACAAAAAACTTAACATTAAAAAAAAGGTTAAAACACACAGTAATGATACAATATACTCTAAAACATGAGATACAGTATCAATTAGTAAGAATGGTAACAAAATCATCATACAAATAATGTGATAATATATATTTATTAAAATCATCAAAATTACTGTGTAAGAACTTCTAGAAATCTGTTATTGACAGGTCAAACCTAGCAGCTTCTAAGAGATGCTGTTCCATAAAACTAGATCATAGCAGAAAAGACATGAATAAAGGTATGCAATGAGCAAAGGTAAATGGAAAAACAGAACATGAAACAAAATGAAATTGGATGCAAATATTAGAAGGTGAGAAGGCATTTTGAGACAAGTTTCTGCAGGTGAAATACCATGAATTAGGATTTGCTTGAATTGAAATGTTCATTAAAACTGTGTCAAAGAATTAATTCTTTTTATATCCCTGTCCAATGCCTTAGTTTAGAAGGAAATATATATTTTTAAGAGATGTAAAATCTCAGTTTTCTTTTCTCCCCCTCCCCCCAACTGCATAAAAAGATCTGAAGAATAACACACATATAGTCTCACAGGTGTTTTTTCAAGAATCAACTGAACTTTCTGGTTTTTCTTTGAAGATGTTTCGCTTCTCATTCAAGCAGAGCTGAAGAAACTTCTTGGATGAGAAGTGAAACCTCTTCAAAGAAAAACTAGAAAGTCCCAAACTTAGAATAACTTTATTGTCACTTTAAATCATACTAATTGGCATACATTAAAGTGAAATTTTGTTACATACAGTTCTCCAATATACAGTACACTACATAAATATGCCTAAATAAATAAATAAATGCATACATACATACATACATACAGGTACATACATGCATAATTATGCATATACCCACATATATTATACGATGCAGAGAAACAACACAGTCTAGTTCGGATGTATACAGGTACATGGTGAAAAAAATGAATCTTGCAAGCTTACTAGACGGATGACGTCGGGAACAAAGCTGTTACAGAATCTGATAGTCCTGCCAGAAATACCGTATTTTTCAGAGTATAAGACGCATCTTTTCCCCCCCACAACAGCGGGTGGAAATGTTGGTGCGTCTTATACACCGAATACCGCAATTTTGGCCTCCTGAAGCCCCGCCCCTGTATCCCATTTTTATGAAAAATTGGCCTGTTTTCTGCAAAAATGGGGTACGCAGAGGGTTTGGGAGGCTTGCAGACTGTCTCTGTGGGCTGGAGGAAGGCAAAAACTCCTCCATCTTTGCAAAAAACAGGCCATTTTTCACCCATTTTTTTTGCGAGAAACGGGATGTGCAGAGGGTTTGGGAGGCTTGCAGAGTGTTTCTGTGGGCTGGGGGAAGGCAGAAATGCCTGCTTTTGTGAAAAACAGCCTCCCAAACCCTCTGTGCACCCCGTTTTTCATAACAACGGGCCTATTTTTGCAAAAAAAAAAAACAGGGGTGCACAGAGGGTTATGGAGGCCTGCAGAGTGTTCCTGGGGTCAGGGAAGACAAAAACGTTTTTTTCTTATTTACCTCTTTGAAATCTTGGTGCGTCTTATACACCGGTGCGTCTTATACTCCGAAAAGTACGGTACTTCAAAACCTCCTCCCAGTGGGCAGCAACAGAAACAGACCATAAAGTGGCTGTGTGGGGTCTCTATCAATGCGTTGATCTCTAAGCACATTGTGTTTATAAGCAGTATCCTGAATAACAGGAAGCAAGTTTCCTATAATCTTCTTAGCTGTCCTGTCCACTCTCTGTATGGATCTCCTATCTCAGGCACTGCTGCCACCAAACCAAACACTGATGCAGTTTGTTAAAAAGTCCAGTTGCCTCTTGGGACAACCTGACCTGGATGACTGAGAATCTCTATAAACACACCTGTAGATATTATCTTCATTCTTTCTTTCTTTATTTTTAAATGATTTTACAAATGGCAGTAATCATGAAATTGCAATAATTTCAACAAAGTAAGCCTTTGGCATCCATTTATGTCATTCATCCATTCATGTCAGCAAATTTTATAAGAAAGAGAAAGGGTTTACCTACTTGTATATATTCAGTTAGTGAATTAAAAATCTGTTTGGTTACAGCCAAAGCCTTAGAGAAGTTATGTTGTCCAGATTCATCAATTATATCTTTGCCAGAGTAGTACCAATAAAAGTCACTGATTGATTCCTAAAAATAAAAAATATATGTGCTTTTCATGTGCAAAAATATTGTGTTACATCACAATATGCATTTAAAACACCTTGAAACAAAAAAAATTTATTAACCCAAAATATACCTCCATAGAAACTGTAAGACACAATGAGCATATTTATACTGTTTATTAATTTTTCTTGTAGAAAAGAACAGTTTTCTGGCTTCTGGCTCTGGAGAGATATTGAGGTCAGGATCAAGTAAAACCAGCTGAAAAAGTGCTCCAAAATCAGGATTCCAACCTAAATAGGGTTTAACTTCTGATAATCTAATTAGAAGAATTACTAACTCACAAACTAACTTTTAAAATGTAGATTTAAAAAAAAGTTAATGCATGACTGCATGCTGCACCTACTCAGCTTTTCTAGCCCTGGGCGCATTAAATAAACTGACTTTGATTCCCAGAATTCGTAGCCACGACAAAGCTGTCTGAGAAAGAAGAGGCTGCTTTACTTAAACATTGAGTCAGGATCTGAATACTGATATTCCTGGAACTTGGGTTTCACATTCCTGGGAATTAGATGGAATCAACTGGCAAGTTCCCAATCATTCTGCCCAACAAATCCTTTCTTTTTAGTTTTGCAAGCCTCTTTGGACTGATTTCTAAGTGTCTCAGTGAGATTGGCCTAAAAATCCCTAAACATAGTGTTTTTACTGCTGCCTATAAAACCAGGGGAGGTTTGAAAATCAAGCAACAGCTTATTTGTTTTCTCAGGAAACAATTTTTTAATTCTCTCACAGTGTCTGCAAACATAAAGTAAAGCAATATTTTAAAAATCATTTTTTCCTCAGACATCAAATACTTCAGCTTCACAGGTACAGGTAGGAAAAGAAAAACCTGAGTGTGATTCAGATTGAACATTTAAATCCCAATATGTTTTGCCTAAAATTAAAGTTAGGAAGAGTCATCAATATACTTCTAGTTATTTTTTCAAGCTTAGATTTTACAGTTTCTATTCAAATTGGTTGCCATGCTGCTTCTCACAATTAGGACACAATTAGGACACAATTATTGCATCGTGGAACTGTAAGAAGAAAAAAGAATAGACAAATAAAGTGTGACGAAAGCCAAAAACCTGTAACGGCAAAGGATTTTCAAAACAGAGTGATAAAATATAGAATATTTTCTCTGTTTACCTGAAGCCGCAAAAGATAATCTACTGTGCTAATGATAATATTCACTGTTGTAGTATTGCCCATTTGTGTGCGCAGGTAATTCTGAAAATCTGAAAGGTAAAATAATTTGTTCTATATAAATAAAAGATTCAATATAGTTTTATTTATTTTCTTTTTTTGTTGTTCATTTAGAAAATGAAAAATTGTGTATTGTTTTGAAAGGAAATTGCATTCATAACCACCCTGATAGATACCACAGTAATTGTGTCTAATAATATGAAAAAGTTCAATCATTTTAATGAAATTATATGAAATAGTAATTGCATAACATATTACATAGCAAAACCTCTCACTTACTAGATTTGAATTTAATAAAATGGCAATTTGATTTGTATCTTGAAAAAACTTATATATGTGAAAAATTATTTCTGAGTCCACCTCATCTGAGAAACTGATTAACTGTTGAAGAATTGAAAATCAATTTAAGTATGAAAGATATTGGAATAACTTATTTCCCCAAAGATTTAAATCAAACAGTAAACTGCTGAAAATATATTGCACATCACTTACCATTGTTATGACCTTCACACAGCAGTTGTAAAAATCTAAATAGATCTTTAGTAAACTCATCATTCTGTAGTACTTTCTCACCTTGAAAATATACAGTACAATGAATTACGCGATAATCAATTATTTCTAAACATGCAGAACAAATAATCTTTCAACAGCATCCTTCAAACTAAGTGATTGTAATAAAAAGCAAATACTGTAAGCTAATTTACAGTAGTTTGTTCTTTAAAAAAAGAAATACTTTGGGGAAATGATAAAAGCAAACTATAAAACAGAAAAAGCAAAGCTAAAATATTTAGCACTCCAAAGCATTCATGATCAAACTACAGGACTAAAAATCTAATAGGAAATGGTTAGTCATTATCAAACCATGCCTTAAGTATGAAAGACGCTTCTTTAATTAAGCATCAAATTGTTTCTTCAAGCCCCATACACAATCATCTGCAGACCATGAAAGTTAACCTAAAAGATATCTATAAAGATGCAATTAAAGAAGATTTCTTTCTGTATTTGCCACACACAATAGCATCAAAAGCTGTAAACCCAAACATACCACGCTCACGTATGATGACTGTGGATCAAAGAAAAATAATAAGAATACAAAATAAGCAAGTTATAATTACATTATATATTTTATTAAATGTTTTCTTGGAAACTAAATGAAACAGCATAGTTTAATCGTACGTCATTTTAAGGAGGTTAAATAAAGAGACCTTAAGTGAACTGAGAAATTGGACTGAAAAAGAAATTTTTTTTAAATGTAAATCGGTCTGAATTCATTCATTGTACATACGTGTTCCTTCTTCAGTAACCATTCCAAGGCCTTCTGCTTTATTTTGCCTCTCGAAGGCATTCAAATCAAGAACACTTATAAAAAAAAAGACAATAAAGAAAAGATTGCTGAATCAAATAAGACTGAATAATAATTTAACAAATCATTCAAACAGTAACAAATGAATTATAAAGGTTTAAAAATAATACATTTGAAAGATGAACAGTTTCACCAAAAATAAGTATTAAATGCTTCTTTCTCAGTATTACCTCCTAAACCCAAACCAGTTTTTCAATATTCTTTCTATTGATATCACTGCAATATATCAATTGAGACAAAAATTAGCCTAATCCACTAAATGCTTTCTTCTTTTTTTCATCAATAAGCAAGAATCTGGTGTTCCTGGATAAATAGATTTACTCTTTAAACTGTTGTTATTATTAACAATAACAACCAGTTAAGAATGCTGACATGCAAATATTGTAAAGATTCTTAAAGGGCAAAATAATGCATGCCCCAGAACAAAAATTGATCCTTTGCATCTCAGTTCACATTATCCCATTTCTCCAGAGTTTTCAAAAAACATGAATTTGGAAAAGTATATCCCACTGAAGATGTGAAAGATCAGATTAGGGACAGATCTTCATAGAGAAAATCTATCTATATGGACATTGACAACAACCTTTTAGTACATAATCAGTCAAAATTCAATTCATACATGCAGTTTAGCACAGAAAGTGTTTACCTGCAAGATTGCATTAAGCCAGAGATAGATTGAAAAAAACCAGCATCCTTTTTCTCTTTCAAATAATCCAACATTTTCTGAATCAGAGATTGGAAAAAAAAAAATATTACAAACAGTCTGAGTTTGTTTAATTAATATATTATAAAGAATATATTTTGCTAGGACAAGAATACTGCACAATCTTAACATAATATTGACACCCTTGGACTTGGCTGGGGAACTCGGATAATGTAAGCTTATATATGGCATGTTTAAAGGCTGTCTTGGCTGGACACCTTGCTGCTGAGTGTCTGCAAATGGGCATGAAATTGGAGGTGGTGGGTCCTAGAGTAAAGCCTGGAATAAGGGAGGGCATGGGGGTGGCTGAGATAGAGTGAGGTAAGGGCCCTCAGTATTATGGCAGGCACAGGGGATATCACAGGAATCTGAAAGAGACAACTCACAGGCTGATATCTTGGATAACTATGATAATTTCTACCCACAACCTTCAATATTCACTCTTGAGGATAGGTGACTGGATCCTTTTATTTCTCCCCCCCATTTTTTGCAATAAAATCCATAATAGGTTTCCAGGCTTTATTAAAAGTTCTTGTGGGACAAGTGATCAGGTCCTTGATGCATGATTTAATCATGCAGAAGTCTATTAACTTGGCTTGTGTAGCTCAGACCTGTCTCGACCCAGAGTAGAAATTCCCATCTTGGAAATTTGCCCACCCAGGTTTTGAATATGCACTAGCTCCAAACCAGGGTGGAGAGATGGATGTGGTGGCAGTGGTAATCTGAGAGCCCTTCATTGTTTTTAAAGGTCTACATTATAAATAACTATAACTGAGAACTGACGCTGGGCATCAAAAACTAAGTTTATTGCTGCTGTGCATCATCTTTCCCGCTATATCCCTGCCTGAGCTGCTAGTTTACACCCATTCATTAGAAGCTGAAGCCCAAGCCTAATGGGTTCTTGGGGATTTTAACCTGTCTCCCAGTAGTACTGTGTTTCAGGGTTCAGGAATTCATGGCCTCCAAATTATTGGTGGTCCAAATCATGCTGAAGTAAAATAAAAGAATCCCTATGGATTTTACTCCACTTGTCATGTCCGACTATAGGTGCTCATTTCTGTTTCAAGACCATTGAGCCAGCTCTGTCGGAAGACATATCTGTGTTCAGGTGGCTAACATGACATCATGGAACATTGATATCTTACCAGTGAAGTGGTATCTATTATTATCTATCTGCATTTGCATGCTTTCAAACTGCTAGGTTGGTAGAAGCTGGAGCGTGGACGGGAGCTCACCCCTTCGCCTGGTGTTCAGGTTTCAAACCTGGTCTGTTGGCTTTCCAGCCAACAAACCCAGTGCCTTAACTGCTGAGCATGCCGTGCCGCCCCATGTTGAAGATCAGACATTAAGTCTGGGGTTCATCTTGGGGTAGTTGCAATGTTATCTGAAAGTGAAGGACATTACCCGGCCGGTTTAGGTGCTATACAGAGAGCAATAATAGTTTGACTTGGCCATTATTTGTTCAGAAAATCTGAATCTAAAAATATGTGCAAATACAAATAAATAAAAGTAAATTTATGTAAAGTTGCATACAAACTGGTACTGTCGCCTTTAAAATTCTTAAAAGCATATGTATCCACAGAGACAATTGCATAACTATGAATGTGGTTACCTGTTGAACAAGGGAGTTACCTCCATTTAGAACAGCAATACCAAGCTTCAGGGTTTCAACTACCATGGGCCCCATTTCACCTGTCAATCAGGAATACAGTGCTTACATTGTGGTCACAAAATGATCGTTTTAAAAGGTTCTAAGCTTAAAAACAAGTTTAAAAATCAGATGGATAGGCAGGCAATAGCCAATTGTTGCCAAGTGAGTGCAACATCAGGAAGGAGTATAGAAGCTAGAGAAGTAACAGGGCCTGAAGGAGGAATTAGAGTGGATGTGGAAAATAAAGGCCAGAATGGTTCCAGTGGCGGCAAGAACACTCAACCTGTGACTCCTAAACTGGGAGAGGGTCCTGGAACCTTCCACAGATCCTGGAACAACCTGAAAGCTCTTTGACCAGAAGAGTGCAGTGCTAGGAATAGTTAAGATAACATGCAAAACTCTCAAATTCTCAGGCCTCTGGAGAGAACCTGAAATTGAGGAAGGCACATATCACTCATAGAGGTGAGAAAGGAATTTATTATAGGCCGTGTAATGCCTGACTGACTTTCTTTTCAAGACAGAATGAAATATGTACATGCAAAGAAATACATAAATAAATATCAAATAACCTTTCTATTTTTACTGTATTACCTTTGCTGGCACTGATCATCTGCAATACCATTTCAGCAGCTCCACGTTCATGGAGTCGGGATTGCTGATAGAGGGTTTTCTGCTTTTCCATTTCTTTTTCCTGAACGTCAGAATACAGATACATGTTAACATATTGTGGTATCTGCCATCAGTGCCAAAACTGTAAGACTTTGAAAAAATAAACTTAAAAAACAAAAGAATCTTTCACAAACCTATTAGAACACATATTAAAAGAATAAATTAGCCATGATAATCACTCTAATGCAGCAACATTTGTTAAGGGCTTATTTTTAAAATAATTTCCCTAACAGATTTTTATAAAAAGTTTTACCCACAATTGATACAGTAATAGGCATGGGATAAATGCTGCAAAAGAAAAAGTTTAAATTTTAAAAGAACAGTAAGCAACATTTGTTGTTTTTTTTTAAAATATGGAACAAAAGACAGATAGCAATTAAGGTGAAAAGAAGAAAGAAAAAAGGCAAGGAAAAAAAAATAAAGACATGATTGCAAAAATTTAAAAAATAATCATGATTATCTATAACATTATGTTAATCTATGAAGTTTGAATAAAATGGGCACCTTATCTCACATGACTGCATCATTTCTAATAGCTATATAAGTTACAAAAGATCTGATTTTTAAAGAAAACAACTAACTTCAAATGTCTTCTCCTTTTCTTCTTCCTCTTCTTCCTCATTACCATCTTGCTCACTCTGACAGCTCTTTTCTCATTAGAAAAAAAAATAGAGACTCAGATAATGAATAAGCACAAACAAGTCAAAGGCATTTTAAAACCACAGTTTATAAGCAGAGGATTGATCATTTCATGGATGGATTTGCAAATTAATGTCTCAGAGATCAAGGTAGTTGTGTTTCAAAGCGAAAAGGATGCAAAAAATAAATAAATAGAGCAAGTAAATAAATAAATATACTTTAGTGGAATGATTACTAAATAGGGGAAATGATGAATAAGATTACAATATGAAAACCGGCCAGTAGTAAGTTTTCTCTTATAATGTATATAATATTAATGTATGTAATATTGTAATATTTCATTCATGTATGAATTGTTTTTAGACATTTCTTCCACATCATCTTTTCATATGTTTTCACATGTTTACATCTGGCCATGATTTTGCCCAGAGTTGAGTGTTTTTTTTTTAATAAACAAAGAAGAAAGGGTTGCGTAGGAATATCTGTGTGCCAAAGATGTACAGTACAAAGGGAAATCAAGATTCTATAATATTCTAAATCTCTACATTTAGGGGAGCCTTTTATCTAAATTGGCAAGATCAAGAGCCAGATTCATCAACATGAAGCCAATTGTTGAAGAATTCTTTAATGAAGAAATGATTTTATCAAATTTTTGTTTGGTCTTTTTCAGCAGTAAATACTAATGAATTTACATCCAATTAGGCAAAAGTCTTTGGTGACAGAATTTATCTTATATTATAAGTATATAATATTGGTTGATCTTCAAAAAATTAAATACTATTTAGATTTATTAGTAGTTGGATAGAAGATAACCAGAAAATCTCAAGCTGGAGATTGGACAGAAATAAAAGATGTCCCGGAACAAGACAGTAACAATTTCTATATTACTGCAATTAAAGCTGCAGATATTTCCATGAAAACACTATGAAATCCAGCTCAACTCAAAGGTAATTTTATTGTTTATTACTTCTTTTTCCTCCAAAATTTGCTGTTGGATTGTTTTATCTATTTTTTTACCATGTTTTTGTGTGTGGCTTTTTATGTTTGTTGATACAGTTATTTAAAAAGATGGATTGGTAACATAGTTAGGAATAGAATTAACAGTTAAATGGCAGTCACAAATAGAAAATGGTGAATATTATTTTAAGATTTCAGATGTACCTGAAAAAAACAGAGATTGCATTCTAAATATAAACTGTTTTTAGGTAGATATTTAAATTACTCACCTGTGCCATCATTGCTGAATATGCAGTGTACAAAGGATCATTTTCTAGTTTGCTGTATAAAAGTATGAAGGAAAGAAAGAAATTTGTTCCTTGGAAGGCTTTACAAGTGAAGTTCCAGGATTTATTAAAGCAGGGAAACTTTCATCTTGTTACAACCCCATGATACATGATACGATCTTATAAGCTTATAGGTATAGATTCCAGATCAGATTCTTTATTAAAACATATATTTACCAAGTACTTTTGCAATTGAAGAATATATCTATCTACCTCACATGGGAATTTTTTTTCCTATTATGCCTTGGAAATGGTTACAAGATTCTAGCCATGGCTTTGCTATACAGCTGATAATTATCTCTGATCATATCAAATACAAAATCAGTTCCTACAACAGAACACTTTAATTAATTCTAAATGTTTTTACTATTGTTGTGTTAAAAGGATTTTGGGAAACTTGCAAAATTCAATCCAAAAGCGACATATGTATTCAACTTTAAACATTACGTTTCTTTTTGCTCCTTAATCTTTAAGATTAAGACTGCTGCATTAAATAGCACAGTATCATCTTTGACTTTAAAAAAAACCCAGAAAACATTTTTAAATGACCATGCAAACAGATGCCATGTCCAATTTGGTATTTCTCAGTATCTTTAAAAACAATAAAAAAGGTATTTAAGAAAACTTGGGGTAAGGTGGGTGACTGTTTCTGTAGCCCTATGTTTTGATATATTATATGCATCACCATCTTGTAATTATTTTCCAGTTATGAGCCATGGTAGCTCAGTGGTTAGAGTGCAGTACTGCAGGCTACTTCTACTGACTGCCGGCTGCCTGAAATTTGGCACTTCAAATCTCATCAGGCTCAAGGTTGACTCAGCCTTCCATCCTTCCGAGGTTGGTAAAATGAGGACCAAAATTGTTGGGGGCAATATGCTGACTCTGTAAACTGCTTAGAGAGGGCTGTAAAACTCTGTAAAGTGGTATAGAAGTCTAAGTGCTATTGCTATCTTGGACATAAACTATTTCAACTCTTCCCCGCGGGATGATGCTACAGAGTATTTCATGCCAAAACAATCAGACACAGAGACAGTTCCTTGTGTGTCTGATCACATTTGGCCAATAAAGTGTTCTGTTCTGTTCTACTTCTGGCTTTCATTAAACATCTAGTTGGTATATACATTTTCTTCTTCTTGGTTTAAAAAAATCTTTACTTGCATAATGTATTTGTGTGTGTGTGTGTTACTCAAGACTGTGTTCTGTTATCACTTCAGTGCCCTAAGCACATATCAGAATATTAGTCTTTTCGAAGATTCCTGAACTTCTTCCAGGCTACCTTTCCAAAATGAAAACTGCCCAGCAGCTTCTGAAAGAGGCAGGAAAAATCTGTGTCTTCGTTTGATAATAATAAAAATAAATAAATCTGCTGTGTTACTTTTCTGAGAAAGAGGGGGGTTGGAAACTGATTCTCAAATTCCCCTTCCTTAAAAGAAGTTTTGTGTATATAACACTTCCTATCATTGTTACAAAACACAAGATTACCAATTTTTATGAAAGGACCCAACAAGCGATGCTGAATGCTGGATTTAGAATGAAACACTGCAATTCTAGTTTAAATGTGCTTTAGAAGGATTGCATAGAGTTGTTCACCTACCTCTAAGGAAAGGTTTATTTTAATGTGATGCTGTGTAGGTCGCAGCCCATATGGATGCCATGTGGCTTTTCCGAGCCAATTCATCTTTCTGTGTAGCTATTTAAATTTTTTTTAAAGTACAAGTGTATATTTTGATGCTGAAGGGTCACTCATAACATCGAAAGCCTTGGAGATATCCCATGGCGATCCTAGTAGGTGTAGCCATTTTTCATGTGACAGAAGGGAGAAATTATTACATTTATGGGGAGTAATCATATTAAAGGTAAAATCACCCTCGAGTCAAACTCCATTTGTGATGTCTGCTTCCATGCTGTTTTACTGGCAGGAATATAAAGGTAGTTTGCCCTTGCCTTCAGCTCTGATGTGTGTTGCACATTAGATAAGTGGTTTACCATTGCCTTTTTCTGAGGTTTTTTTTTAAACTTTCCAATCTATTCTTCAGCCCAGGAATTGTTTTGATATGGATTAACCTGGCCTGACCTTGCTCAGTGTTCAGATCACCCATCTTCAGCTAATGCTCACTTAACTGAGCATTAATGTTATTTCTATTTAATTACTTTTAAGTTCTCCTAAAAGCCAATTAAAGCCCATTTAACATCAGTTGGACTTTTCCACTCCTTTCTGCTGGTTTTACAGTGTGGCCCATGGCGTGAAACACAAGAGTCTAGACAGCTCTGAGCCTTCAAAAGCTGTTCAGCTGCTTTGAAAGAAAAGTAATGCTTGAAAGAATATCCAGGAATGTATGTGCTTAGAGTTTGTCACTTTGACAAAATGAGTCCTACTCTAAAAGCTTCCATTCCTCTTTGCTTTTCTCTTGAGAATTATAATATAAAGGGAAAGGCAGTTTGGTCTAGTGGTTAAGGCACCATGCTAGAAACCAGGAGACAAAGAGTTTGAGTCCAGGCTGCATGTAAGCTAACTGGTCCTAGTCAGGACCAATCCAATCTTGCATGTAAGCCACCTGGGCGACATTGGGCCAGTCAGTTTCTCTCAGCACAATTCACCTTCTAAAGTTGTTGTAGGGAAAAAAATAGGAAGGAGTATTAGTTCTACGTTTGCCACCTTGAGCTACTTATAAAGTAATGAAGGTGAGATAAACAATCTAAATAAATAATAAAGATGCACAGACACTACTTGACTCTTCTCAAAAGAATAAACACAAAGACGTGATTCTGCATAACTCTTTAAAAGGAATCTGCAAAGGTGCACTCTGGATTCCTGATATTTATGCATTAATTCCATTTAATGGCCACCCATTGCTCCAAGGAAACTCTGGGAGGCAGACAAAGTCAAAATGAGGCATTCCATTAAAGCCTATGAAAGCAAACTGAGTAGAGTAAAAGCACAAAACCAATAAACATTATTAGTGTGTGGGCTAGTCTGTGTATATGTGTATGTATCCATGGCTGTGAGCCACCATTTTAATGCCTCCTTTCTTTCTTCACAGAATCTGATGTTGCAGATTTCGATGGGAGGAGCTCCCTCCTCTACAGATTCAATCAAAAGCTGATGAGCACCTTCAAAGACGTGGTTTCCCTGAAGTTCAAGAGCATGCAAGGAGATGGAGTCCTATTTCATGGTGAAGGGCAACACGGAGATTACATTACCCTGGAGCTGCAAAATGGGAAGCTTTCCTTGCACATCAACCTGGGTTTGTTCAAACATTTCAACTTATCTTGCATAAAGTTCTTCCTGCTCTGGGCTCTTTTCCGACCTTCCCTCATTGAGTTGAAGGGCTGTCTGCCCATCTGTGAGTCAGAAGGAAAGTATGCAGACAGCAGGGTAGTTGCTTATGTAGGTAGAATAAGGAGGAATGTATGATTGTAACATCAGAAAAAAAGTAGGAGTATTTAAGACATTGGAGAGGAAAGGATGGCAATATTGTGGGGACATGGCAGGGGAAAAAATGATGCAGATCCTGTTTTCTCATGAGATTAGCTATTAGGGGGAAAAGGCTATTTTGTCTGCAGTTAACATAACCAGTAGTCAATTTAGATTTTTTGGGGGGAACAGATAACAATGTGCTGCTATGGTATATTAGAAATAGAATTGATAGAGATAGATAGATAGATAGATAGATAGATAGATAGATAGATAGATAGATAGATAGATAGACAGACAGACAGACAGAC
>JANHFT010004244.1:63789-91764 GCA_032467955.1 Pseudoxenodon macrops | reverse complement strand
ATTCTATTCTATTCTATTCTATTCTATTCTATTCTATTCTATTCTATTCTATTCTATTCTATTCTATTCTAAAATGGTGTGCTGAATTTTCAAGCCATTGCCTCTGGTTCACACCTTCCCAGTATAGAATCAGATAGGCAGTATTCAGAAATAGCATATATAAACATTTTTTAAAACTATGTACCTTGGCAGATTATACAATGGTGCCATCCTGAAACAAGCTACAACAGCTCTTTTCCGTTGTTTAGACAAGAGTTTGTGCCAAACTGCTTTCTTTGATCTTAATGGTTGCTCAACCTATGGACATTATGAATAAAGATACTTTTAACTGATTCTCACCTGATCCAATGACAAAAAAGTTAATATTTATAGTACATGATATGTTAGCAACATTTCTTGCTTTCCCAATTAAAAATAGAATTTTCATTGGAGATTTCAAAAAAACATCATAATTTTTGCACTAAAGCTTATGATATTCAGAAAATGGAAATCTCATTAGATTTGGTGGTTTCCTAAAATTTTTAACTATTCCTCAAGAAAATCTTAAAATCACTTATAATACTATATTATAGTATTTGGGGGTACATGGAAGCTTGTGGCTTGATTGTCAATCTCTCCATTAGACTATAACTGTGGTATAAAAATAATAATGTGTTATAATGTTTTATTTTAGAGTGCCTTATAATCACTTTGAAAATATGCCTTGCACACTATCATAGATTGGTACTAGTATGCAAACATCCATTTTCCCTGCTCTGTCTCAGCATTCTCCTTAATCCTCCAGAAAGATCCATAAGGGCTACAGAATTTGCCTGGATATAAAATGTTCACCTCAGCCCATCCCCTTCCCTGTTATATTCATTGTTAAACATCAGTTTGTTGAGTTTAGATGTTAATGCCTCATTTTACTGCACCAAATGAGTCAGAGGTCAATGTGTTTTTCCTTCTTCTTCCCTTTGCTTTCCCCCACTATCCACTTTCTTTTTCCCTCCCCTAACTTCCCTACTATTTACTTTTGTATACTCTTTGTATTATAAACTAATAAAAAAATTTAATAAAAAAGATCCATTTGTAGAGTTCCTATTTACTCTTCTTAACCATGGATCTTCAGCTCATATGTCTCATTTTTAAACATAAAGTTTTTTTTAACCTGTTCCAGATGATAGACAGCTGCTGAGATCCTTTGCACACGTTCAACAGTTTTCTCAGGATCAGTAGGTTCATCAGTTTTCAAGACATCTTTGTAGAGATTCAGCTGCCATTTCACAGCAGGGTCATCTGACTATATATAAAAAAAAATTCGATCCTCTCTTATGCATACTTAATATTAAAATATATAGGACACTTATTTAAATAAAATGTATTGCCATTTTTGCACCACTGTACCCAAGCAAGGGGAGAAAGCTATATGCTTATTGCTAGGAAGAAGAAAAATGTGATATTTCTAAATGATAATGCAATGACATATACAAAATTAAAGGCAGGAAGACGCTGCAGAGCTCTATTGTGCTATGAGTATACAATTTTACTATTTTGTAGACTCCGGATAATTTCCAGTCCCTTCTTGAGGGAGATGAGAGTCTGGAAACACAAAATATAAATAAATATAACTAACTGACTAAATAAAATCTCTTTTTTTCCTGGATAATGCCTACATTGGTCCAATGGGACTCTTATTAAAGGTCTCTTCCCATCTAGGGTACTAGGGAGAAATTCTCTCACCATACATACAAGCTTTTTTCTAGTTATTCACCTTGTAGTAAAATCAAAAGAAAGACATTTTTTGTGCTAGTCTAAAAACTGCTGTTACACCATTAATAAATTATGTAGGAAATTAGGCTATAGTATAAATATATTCCTTTTCTGTGCCACACTTATCCTGTCTGTGACTTCAATATTGACATTGCCTCCTAGTGGAAAATTGGGGAAATTTGTGATCAGCATATTGGTATACTTTATGGCCACGCTATCTGGTGTCAGTAAATTTCCAGTCAGCTCTTTAGCTTGCTACAAGTTTTGTATCTATAAGTACCATATTCATCCCCTGGCATGACTGCTAGAGCTGGTAAAAGTTGAACCTCAACATCTGGAAATCAACATGTTGCTCATTCATATTATTTTTTCATAATAATATAATTTAGCTATAGAATTACTCTTAATGATAAAATATATTAACATGTTACTTGACTTCAGAAATACACAGTATTTAACAAACTGATTTTTTAAACATTTTGAATATTACCTTTTCCTGCAAATGCAAGTTATTGCGTAAATGTTCTTTAACTTCTTCTTCAGTGTCTCTCTGCAGATAAATAAAGGCATATTGATCTCGGTCGTCTTACATATATTTTGCCAATAATAAGACAGAACACAACCTATTAGGATATAGCTGCATACTCTATATAAAATAAAAATAAAGAGAGCAAAGTTTTGTAGTAAGGAGTGTCCTGTAGCTATGTGCCCTTGTGTAGTTTAAAGTTAAATAATACACAAATATTCTGCGTGCTTGCTAGGTTTTGAAATGTTTTAAAAAGTATTTGTGAGATAATCTGAGTATATGAATTAAGAGGATAATTCTTATATCATAAAGAGAAAATATGATATATATTAGATAGAGATAGATGTTAGAGATAAAAATGTCTCAGATTTTGGATTTTGGCACCAAATCAAACCCTTCCTCCCTTCCTCCCTCTAATAAGCCTTTCTTAAATTTATTTGTTTAATCATTTCCATGCTTTGAATCTTTCCAGAAATGTATATCTGAAGACTGCAAAAATGGTTCAAACCCATCACGAGTATGAGGAGCTTCTCTTGAGTTCAGGTTCAAGAAAACACTTAGTTTTAAGTGTTAAGGAATTATTATGGAGTTGGCAACACCTGAACTGAAACAAGTATTTCCCTGAGCAGGAAAAGTTGTGGTGCCTTTAAAGAGCTGTCAATAAGCACACTGAGTATATCAACATGAATTACCTTTGTCTACTTCAGATTCAAATACCGCATGTCTTTATTTGAAACCTTTCAGATTACAATCAGTAAGAGTAAAATATTGACTTACACAGCTGTACCTGGACTTAGCAAGAGAAATGAGCTCTTGATCTCCAGGGGTACACATGTTCAAGCCAATGGGGAGCATTTTTTTAAGTGCAGATACAATCAGAGAAGTCTGTATTGAATATAAATCCCCTCTATGTTTTGCTTTTTTTCGTTCTTGATCATGACCTCCAGACTGCAAAAAAAAAAGACATATAAAATACAAACATTTACCCGTTTGAATAGTAAAACCAAAGACTATCAGGAAAATGCATGGTTTTAGTGGCATTTTATAAGAAAAATACTGTGGAAATTATGATTTTAAAGAATTCAAATATCTTTGCAATTTTTCAAGGAAATAAATACCTCTGTAATTTTTCAGTATGTATACGGTGATAAAACACACACACACACACACAAACAATATTCGAAATGGATAAACAGTGATACCATTTATAATTCTGAGTATTTCAGTGTTTGAGATATGTGCCTGTACATCATCTAAGAAATGCAAAGAGTAAGTTCTACAAAACTGGACAGTTGCAAGCAAGCACACTAGAAAACTACTTTGCTGTAGAATCATTGTCAAATTATCTCACTGCATTGTCAGCAGCTTTAATCACCTGATGTACGCAGAGAATAAGCCTTTGGAAAAAGATATCAAATAGGCTGCACATTAGCATTACATTTAACCTGTTCATGATGCAGACAATGTACAATTTCACTGGGGAAAAAAACTTTTTAAACTAAGGCAGTAAACCAAAGCTCTGGGCAACAGCATTACAGTTTATCATTATCAAAATGATACTAGGGAGAGGTTAAGATTAAACAGTTAAAATGTTAACTGTTTTGAATCCCATGCATAAAAAAGATGAATAATGACCATGATGAGAATTGAGCCACATGCATGAATTCAAGACTGGGCTCCCATAATGCATCTACCTCAATTAGCAACTGTTTTCTATTAATTCATCATGTCTTCTCCTCCTGCAAAGGAGATTTGAAGGCTCTGGGCCTTACACCATACTCTATGCTGACAAAATAAAATTTATTAATAACTTCTATTAAAACAAAAAAGAATGCTCAGGGCAGTCACACATTTTGTAAATTGTTGTTAAGCTCTTCTTTTAATAGAATGTATCAAAACTTCTAGTCATATTTTTGGAATTCAGTGGAAACCAAAACATTATGCAATGGCTTTCCTCAAGGATACACAATTGCAAAACTTTGCCTCAAAGCTTTGTTTGTGGAATGCCTTCAAAAAGTTTTTTTTATAGTAGCAGTGGATTTAATGACATTAATTTCTACTTGACTTTCATAGCAGACAAACAAATGTCACAGTTTATCACAGGACTCAATGGCGTCACTATTCTCTTACGCAGGAGAATATCTGACACAACCCCCCCTTTCCCCCCCAAATAAAGGAATATTTTCAGTTTGTGTGACCATAAATATGTCTGTCTGTCTGTCTATCTATCTATCCATCCATTCTGTCTCTGCCACCAAGTTCCAATTTTTCTAAAAGGAAACCTTTACTGACAATTATTAAAATACCCATAACAAATAATGAAAGCTTTCTTAATAATATTGATTCGTTTTTGTTACATGCTGATTGACAGCTATCAATGGGCTTAGTTCTTAACTCTCATTGCAGAGGTGGGTTCCTACCAGTTCTAACTGGTTCTTTAGAACCGTTAATAGATCGGCGATGATGTTAGAGCCGGTTCCGTCGGTGTCTCCGTGGGCGCCACCATCTTGGATTTTGCTTCTGCGCATACGCAGAAGCTATTTTTTGATTGCTGCATGTGCGCGTACGCCACGACCCTGAGCAAACCGGCAGCAAAAGGATCCAGAACCCACCCCTGATTAATTGTCCCATAGATGAATTAAGCATGTATGTACTTTGCTTTTTATAAATGTAGGAGAAAAAAAACGGGAATGGAAAACCAAACCTTCTACATCCCAAATCTTCCCATCTGTCATTGAGGCAGGATTCTGTTCACCTGAAATGATTATTGCCTTCAAGTTTTGAGAAGACGATGAAGAATAATTGGTTCTTCTTAAAATAAAAGTGAATTTCTTCCTTTCATTCCTGATCCTAAATCTGATTTTTATGGGAGGGGGTATTAGTAAGTCAAATTTCAGACATATCAGATGCCACTGTATCCTGTGCTCATTGCTTCCTGCAAAGCTGGAGTCACAGCATCAGTCTGATTCTACAAATGGTTCAGTAGTTGAGAGTAAAGAAGACACATGTATGTGATATCCTTTTTAGTTTATTTTAGGTATTATTGATAAATTTGTGGTGACATTAGAAGTTTATTGACTAGGAATGTGTGTGTGTGTGTATGTGTGTGTGTGTCCTATAAGCAGATGACACCATGCTATTCACCAAGAACCTGAATGCTTTTCATCAAGCATTAGCTAGATTGTAAACCAAAATAGATTTGTTTCTTCTGATACATTCAGTTCTTCCTTTCATCTAAGAAAGTTTGCAAAACACAGCCATTTTCTCATCCTGTATGTTGATATGTATATACTGTATGTTGATGTTTTCTTATTGAAAGAAAACGGGTGTTCTGATGCAAGGGACGAAAAAATATCAACATACAATATGAGAAAATGGCTGTGTTTTGCAAACTTTCATAGATGAAAGGAAGAGCTTAATGTATCAGAAGAAAATAAACATAAGTTGAATGTAGTGGGACTGTGTATGTGTGTGTGTGTGTGTGTGTGTGTGTCTGCCTGCATGTTGTGTGTGTGTTAACACAAAAACAGAAAGGGAAAAAAACAAATTATTGTGCAATTAAGGTGGATGAAATACAAGAGTGACCATGATATTGTGATGTTATGACCAAGAAAATCATAGATGGAATTGATTAAATTACTAAGAAGAGAAAGGTGAGAAATTAAAAAATAGTTTGTAAAGTTGGAAGAAAACTAAAAAAATCTAGTGAATGGTACTAATCAAACTGGATATAGGTACATTTTGTTTTCTTTCATGTCTTGCCTTTGATTTCTTTTTCTTACAATTTCTGGGTTTTCCCCCCCCTGCACTTTCTATAATGTTGCTTACCATAAATAGAAATATTAAGAAGAGATACATGTGGGTGTGGGTGAAGATGTACTGAATCTATCTACACCTACTCATCCACTTATGAAGGCATGTTATATTATATGAAAGGTCCTCTAAAATACATAAAGAGTACTGGGAAGACATATTTTTAAAAAATTCAAATACTATCCCTTTCCTTCAATTTAGTAACAGATTTTGAAATAATAAACGCCAACTTGGAAATGACTGTCAGGTGTTTTGTGCCTTTTTCCAGATTGGGTGAAGATTTCTCAAATGGGTTGCTATTGTTATTGTTGCTGCTGATGTCTCTCGGTTATTAGTTCTTTGTGATGTATGCAAGAGGCCCCAAGTCATAAATAAGCTTATAGACATTGACGTGGTTTACTTCTTTAAACCTTGGTCAGCTCATGGATACCAATGTGCACCTTCTTTGATGCCTATCAGATTCCCTGTCCCACCTAATTTATTTTACTGCGTGCCTTTTTTTAGATAGGAATATAACATGATACAAAGCAACACTCCTATGTACAATCTATATTTTCACAAGGCTGATAGGTCCATTAGTCCAGCAGGCTAGCTGGCAACTCTCTACTCTCTCTATTAAGACTATTACCTACTCCACAAGTGAGAGAATTGGAAGTTTCTGTGCCCAGGCATGCATTGGCAGGAGATCTTCCTATGAACAAGGATAACATTTCTCTAATTGGGCTTGAACCCATGCCCTCTGTCTCCTGAAAACGTTTAGGGAATGTAAACAGTAAAGTTTTCAGGGAAAGTATATGAAGATACATCCAGGATCTTTTATTTGTTTTCAGTGCAGCTTCTACTCCAATATATTGCTTTATTTTTGGTCCCATTCTATGACCTTTTTTCTCTTTGTTTCCTCAGTTTGTTTACAAATTAATGATTAATATATTTAGCATAAAATGTCAGCCTCATGGAAATTAATGCAGCTAACTCATTCCCTCAGGTCCTTACTTTGTTCATTTTATTGAATTAAAAATCCTTTAATCTTTGTGACTCTAGTATTGGGTTTTGAAATAGTACTACATGCTCCAAAATGACTTTGGTTTAGTAATTCTGGTTAAAAGGGGAAAAAGTGGAGTCACTTACTCAAAAGTTAAGTTTTGGAAAAGGGGAATTTCTTATTTAGCCCTACCCAGAATTTCTGGTAGGAGCTCCGTTACCCAATTTAAGATTTGGTTGGTTGGGCATAACTTCTCCTTGGGTGAACTACTCATCTGGGTGAATAACTATATCGAGACAATCTTGAAATTGGAGGGTGAAAGTGAGGAGCAGAGAAAGCTCCATGCTTGTTTTAGTGAGAGATATGCCCACCTTGTCCAGCCAGAAAAACCTCAAGGGGATTTCTAAATCCCATAATGTATATGGTTCTATCTCATCTATTGTTTTGGAAGTGTTTTTACTTACTCATATAAAGGAAATCAGAGTTAGTGGTTGAGGAATAGCTGAAGCCATTTGTCTTTTGGTTTCCTATTTTATAAGAGCAACTTTACACACTGTCAGAATTACAAATATGCTACCAATAGTCAATATTGATGGTTCCTATCTGCTTCTATTGGTACATTATCTGCCAATACGTTTGTTCCCACATAAATCAGTATGTTCAAAGGAAGTTTTCAGTTACATGCCTCATACTTGTAATTCATGCATGTATATAATTCATGCAGTTATATGTTGTTAAAATACTAAGTGTTCTGCAGTAGCTTTGCAAATGTTAGAAGAAATAGATAAATACTGATAGGCATAACATGGGTATACCAAAAGAAATAAAAGTACTTCTGTCAGATAAAGGCCCAGAAAGTGATTCATCAATATTTTTTCTCCCTTCCTTGAAGATTGCTGAATTTCAAAAATTCTTGAAGTTCAGTGAATTTGTGGAAGGCTGCTAATTTATTGTGTGCATGGAAGCCATATGTTAGACTCTAATAGAATTAATTTTTAAGTCATTATCACATAATTAATTCTCTTCTGGAGGTTAAAAATGGATGACTTTCCACTATGGTATATAAGCAGACTTTTGCTTGGTCAGCAAGAAATACATTGATCTTTGCCTCTACCTCATCCATATTTCCTTGTTCCCAAATCTGCTACAATGGTTTCTCAGTTCTCTGGAGGAGATCTGAAATAAATGGAGGAGGGAGATTCTTTTCTGTCACTGAGGTCCACTTCACTAATGGCTAGACAATTAAAAACTGCAGCCTCTAGTTCTGATCCAGCATTAACATTGCTCTTGAAACTCTGCAGATAATGAAATAGGGATTATTTAAAAAAAAAAAAGTCTATTTCTGCAGAGATGCTATTTCTTCATGTGTATTTAAATGAATTTATATTTTTTTTAAACCCTGCACTTTTGTAACCATGGAGACACTGACTTATAAAGCAAGCAATCGTATTAAAGATTACCTTCTAAGTCTTTAACTCTATTTTTATCCCAATTGAATCATCTCATAATTGTCTTACAATCAGTGAATTGCATATTTTTGCATGGTGCTGTCTGTTGAACCTATATTTCAAGAAAGGGATTTTAAATAGCCTTGGTACATAGGTATACAAATGGTTTAATATAGTCCAAAAAGTTATATTTCAGTATGTCTTGAGTAAGAAAAGCTAAGGTCGTTATGAATATTACATTTTTTTAAAATCCTCTAATTATCATAATAGGTAGTAGTTTTAGTGACCACCATTTTACTTTAGTATTATTTTGTTTTCAATAGTAAAATTTCCTATTCATCCATTGCTCTGTTGAGTAATTAAAATACTTAAGTAAAATCAATTACATAACATGAAGAAGGTGACAGAGGCAGAAGAGATACATTATTGAACTATTTTCCTACTTGTGAAGTCAGTACCTGGCTTTTATACCAGAGAATAAAAATAGACAAAATCTGCCCAAGTTTCCAATAGAGCTTATATTAGGCAGGACATGCATCTTCCTTTGTGACGCCACTGTATGATCAATGGAAAGAATGTTGAGACCTTGGTCATTTCTAAAACTAAAACATATATACATATATTATATACACTTAGACCTGTACCTTTATTTGCATGGCCTGTATGAAAGAAGGAAAACAACAACAAAGAAAGTAAATAAGGATGATGAAAAGGTGTACATTTTGCCATTTACTCAGAAAGAAGATTTTATATGTCAGCAAAGCAACTAACAGTGCAATCAACTTCTTAGAAATAAGCCCAGAAAAATTAATGTTTTTGTTTGAGAGTAAAGCCAGTTAAAAGTAAATATAATTCATGGAGTCTATACCCAAATGCAGTCATATATATATATATATATATATATATATATGCACTGTAAAATATGGCACACATATAAACCACTAAGTATCCTATGGGATCATAATCAGGTATAATTATAAAAAATAATAAGTAAATAAATAAAGAATTTTATTCATGAAACCAAAACACAGTTACATATTATCTTAAACAATGTTATAAGAAAGTATACAAGTAAACAAATGTACTTCTGTTGATTGTCCTAAAGAGTAATTCTCATAAGAAAGAATATATTGGAGATGATTAATCCTTCCAACCATCAATACTTTTATTGTGCTACTCACAATCAATATCTTTATTGTGCTACCCCTAGCATACTTTGGGCCAATGACTCTTTCTCAGTCCAATCTATCTCACAGGACTGTTGTGAGGAAAATTGGAAGGAATAACCCTGCCTTATGTTCCTGGAGGAAAGATGGTGTACAAATCCAGGTAAATGATACTTATTTTAAATAGTGAACCCACATCTTTAAAAAGCAAAAGAGAAACAATCTTATCTATATATAAAATAAGTATTTTAACTTTATATTTAGACTTCATCGCTGAAGGAACAATGTTTTACATTGAACCAAGCCGTCATTCATGTAATCTAGGCAGCAATGTCAGGGACTGAATTAAACCAAAATTCTGTGACAAAAATAGCTGACAGTGCCTATTTCATAATTTAAATAAAATAAGTAAAATTCCAACTTCCCGCCCATTATCAATTCAAGAAAACGCTGTTTATATATAGTTTTGCTTTTGTTCAGGGATGCCTGCTTTAGGGTGAACAGATCTTGCAATTGAAGCCCTGCCTCCTTGCGCGACATCAAGACAAATACGAAGGGGTAAGGCTTTGATCATGAAATTGTGTGTGCTCTCTGGCCTCCTCCGCCCCCACCCACTGCAACAGATTTCCTTGTTTCTGTTAGCAGAGAAGTCAAGCTCAATGCCACATTTTCTGTAAGAGTGATTTTCTCCACTAGCTATCATTTGTGTCAGATTTCACCCAGCATTGCCAAGAAAATATTTTCACAGACAAAACAGCTATTCAGTTGTGTGCCATTGCTGTCTTCCATATGTACTGTTTACACAAGCATCTGAAGCATTGGCAAGTTTTGTCATTTCAAGAAAAATCTAGTTTTAAGCCCTCAATTTTTAGATATAGCTACTTTCTAGATAGGGATCTTGGGCTTTTAAAAATAAAAACCTGACAAACTAAATTATATGAAGAAAAAAAACCAAGGTTCGATCATTTCTGCATGATGATTTAAATGTGATGTACATTCACTCTGATTTTGCATGCTAGCATTAATGGAATGTGCGGTGTCGGTCATTTCCATATAAATAAGACTTGATTCTGAACATTTCTACTTTCTTCTTTCAGTGCAAGATTTCACCCTGAGTTCCTTTGATTAAGTCAGGAGCATATGAATCATTTTAAATACCTATAAGGCAAATACTATTTTAATTTTAAAAATCTGACCTGAATGTAATACATTTATAAACAGATGCTGCATTATGTTTAGAAAGGGATGCGACATAAACTATACTTTTAAAAATAGCTGCATGTGTCCTTTATGAAAACACCCACACATAGTTAAAAAAAATAACAGATTAAAAGAGGGAATGTTGTGTTTCATTAATCAATTTAACAACAACAAAAAATCAGTTATTTTAGTACCACCAAGTAACTGTCTTTGTCAAACTAAATGTTCTCTAACTTACCATTCCCCTCGGAGCAATCTGCTGCCATATTATCAGAAAAGAAAAGTTAAAAGATCTTGCTCAGTTGTAAGTAAATTTAGTTTAACAAAGATCAATAAACTATGTTATTATTTTTTTAAAGCATTCTGATCTATCAGTATGGCTTCTAATATAACAAGTGACAATAGTTACCAGACTTACCTTTTGTGTATAGTAACAAAGTATATCATACCATGTTGCATGCTTCATCTATTATACACAGACACACACACAGACACACACAGACACACACTATTTATATATAAGTGGTGGGTTGCTACTGGTTCGCCCCAGATACGGTGAACTGGTAGTGGCGGCAGCGTATGCACTCCCAATAGCGAACCCATAGTGGCGGTAATTAAAACCCACCACTGATATATATACTTTCCTTTCTCACACATGTAGACACTCAGGTTATGTTTTCTAAGCAGTTGCTGCAGCTTTGCAGAAATCATGACAGCTTGGATGCTTTGAAATGTGATGCCTTGCTCAGGTTAACAAACTTTAAGAAGCTGCTTTTTCAAATGCTTTGTATACTTTTCCTCCTTATCTTGTAAATACTGGGTAATTTTGGTGACACGGGAAATATTTTGGGTACTTTTTCTGTGTCAGAAAATATTAAAGATTAAGCTGGTGTTTAGTGTTATGTTAATCAAGGATTACATTGTCCTCTTCTCTTATTCAAGTTAAAGGATTATTCCAGAATAATAACTTACAAAAAGTTATTGTCTCTTCTTAAGGAAACCTAGCAAGATGCTGAATTCTCAGAACTGGCCTAAATAGAAAGGACCAGTGGTGGGATTCAAATAATTTAACAACCGGTTCTCTGCCTTAATGACCAGCTGGTTAGACGTGGCTCAGTGGTCATGTGACCATGGTTAACTCAACATCACTTATGTCGATGGGCACTTCGCCTTAGCTGTTACACTGTAATAAGGGTTAACCAGAGAGGCAGTTTCTGTAAGCTGGGCAATAAAGCTTAGACTAGAAACACCAGCAGAATGTTTCCTTCCTGCCTTCCTTACAGGATTAGCCCTGTAAAGTGGAAAAAAGCAAAATAAGATTTTTTCCAACAACCAGTTCTCCGAACTGCTTAGAAAATTAACAACCGGTTCTCCTGAATAGGTGCAAACTGGCTGAATCCCACCACTAGAAAGGACCATACACGATCTGATTCTTCCTGATACTGTATTGGTGAAACTTGTATTAAAATAATAATATTGTTAACATTTCTAGCATAGATAATTATTAAAAATATTTCTGAATAAAAGACTATTAAATAGGGATATAAATTAAAATGTGCTCCAACGTCAATGATATAGACCTGGTGTCACCACTGACAAATCTCTTCTTTTGGCCACCATGCACTTACCTTCTAAAGGGAAGTAGAATTCTTAAAGATGGAAGTGAAAGAGGGAAAGATTCTGATATCTTAGATTCTAGTCAATTAAGGCTGGAAAGATTATGAATTGTAACCATAGTTTTTTTTTCTTCAGCAGTTTTTAACTGCTGAAGAAACTGAACAGGCTATTAGATAAAACTTGATTCAAAAATTGTTGCCTTCAATTTTGAATATATAGATTTTCTCTAGTATCTGTTATCTGAGATATTGTTTTAACTCTGTAAGTCAAGTACTACAGGTAGTCCTTGACTTACAACCAGACATTTAATGACTATTTGGAGTTACAATGGCCTCGAAAAGAATGCTTTATGACCCATAAAGCACTTTTGGCCATGATAAAATGTTATATCCACCTTCCCTTCCCCACTCCTGCAGTTACATGACTTCATTTTGGACGCTTGCAACTGGCTCACATTTACAACTGGTTGCAGTGTCCTGTGGTCGATGACTACAATTTGCAATCTTTCCCCTCTATTTCCAACAAAAAATGATCATTCATTAGAATGGGTTCAGACTTACAATCCTGTGATTTGCTTACCAACCATGTGATTCAGACTCACAACTTTGTAATTTGCTTAATGACCACTGTAAAAACAGTTGTAGAATTGGGTTCAGTCACATTGGTGCTTCAACATGACTGTCCTAAGTTATGACCAAAATTCTGGTCCCAAAGTCAATTATACCTTGAAGGCTATTTCTACAATATATCTATTTTAGATTTGATCAAATAAACCAGCTTTATATTTCTTCCTTTTACTTTTAAAATATTGATCTTTAGTCCTTTCAAATAATGTCATAGTACTTCATTTCTTTTCATTTTATCTTTGTTCCTTCCCATAGAATTCTTTAAAGCTTTAACAAGTCACCATGATGTTACCTAATTCAGGTAAGGAAATGTCTGCAAGAAAACCACCAAGCTCAGAGAGCACCAAGGACACCACTGTTCAACCCTGAGCTAAAAATATTATCTTCTATCTTTAACAAGTTTTTTTTAATATATAAATCCAATATAGGAAAGTTATCCAAGTCACTCTTTTGGTTTGTGATTTGTATACTCCCTTTAATTATTAAGACATCAGCTAGGTGCTTTTGTATGTCCAATGTAGCATCTTTTCCCCTATCATTCTTGTAACCTGTCATTTTAAAATCCATTTTCAGACGAATCTCAGTCTTGTCTATTTCTCTTCCACATCCTTGAAATTCAACATATCTACAGAGTTAGGCACTCTTAAAATTGTTCTAGGTCCATTTTTCAAAAATATCCTTCAATATGTCCAATGTTATAATATTTTGCTCCATTCTGTATTAGTAAAATTTAAATGTTCTACTCCTTTAATTATAACCTTTAGTTCCTTCTAGTTGTTTCTAATGCTTTGAAAGTTTCATCCTATTCATCCTGACTAGCACTGATGATGTTACCTAGTTTGGCTAATGAAATGTCTGCAAGAAAACTACAAGCTCAGGGAGCATCAAAGATCCTTCATTTCAACCTGAACTATAAATATTCTCCTTATTAGTTTTATCCTATTATTTTTTAAAGAAAATTCAAAGTAAAAGCATTTTCTCACAGGAAAGATTCTTATAATTAACCCCAAAACCTTATTTCAAATCCATGTTTATAATTTTCTAAAATCAAAGTTCTATTGCTATTTTGGTCTTTGCTGTTTATTTATTTGCTTTCTACAGCCACCCATTTCAACAATTGTCTCTGGGCAACATGCATCATAAAATATAAAAGCAATTTAAAACAATTAATACAGTACAAAATAAATATATATTGTACCAAGTAACATTATTACTATCAATGCTAATCCTGCCAGGAAATAGGGCCAAGGTCTGGGCACACTTTTTTTTTTATTTATTCCAAAAGTTTTTAAACTTGTATTTAAAACTTCTTTCACTAAGGATTGAATTAAGCTCACCCAGTGTCAAATCATGAAAACTGTAACAATAGGAAACTGAAAAGAGGATTTTCAAAAGAAGTATTTTAAAATATTAATTCACAAGCATTTAAAGATGCATATAATTATCTTTAACATGTTTTATACTCTGTAGTTGCTTTAAAAGCTGTGAATAATAATTTTCAGTGAGTTAATATTTTATGGTCTGAAGCCTAATTTACTTGTCAGTTCCATCATATGTTTTAAATTTATATATTTGTGATCAACAAATCCAGTATAGTTCAATATGTTTCTCATATGTGGAAGGTATACATTTCATCTGGGGATAGTTCAATAATTATTTGTGGTCATTTGTAATAATTGCAAAACACTTTGTAATATATGGTAAGTGGATAAAGAATCTAAAGTTTGTTACACAAAGTGTAATACTTTATTACTATCATTGATTAGCTCTAAAAACACGAAGAAAAAAAGAAAACAAACTGTGTAATAGCAAATAAAGGATTATTTTAGCTTAGGTTGATTAGAAGTAACCATTTAATGTTTTTTGTTATTTACACACTTATTATGACTTTGTTGTTGCATTGTTTTATTTACTGAAATATTCTATCTTGGGTGAAGAATACCTTCAAGTATACCTGCATCAAATGAGGAGAGCACATCTTTCTCCTGGCCACTTTTTACAAAGACACAATTGAGAGCATTTTAACAAACTGCAACAGTGCTTCAGATAGAAAGTCCATACAGAGAGTGGTAGGGTCAGCCAAGGAGATTATAGGAAGCTGGCCTCTTGTTATTCAGGATACTGCTTAAGTGCTATGTGCTTCAGGATATTACTTAAGTGCTACCAGATTCTGTAGCATAAGGTTCATGCTTTTCATAAAGGATGGGAGCAATAGCAGTTAGACTTATATACCACTTCACAGTGCTTTACAACCCTCTCTAAGTGGTCTATGGAGTCAGCATATTGCCCCCCAAAATCTGTGTCCTCATTTTACCGACTAGGTAGGATGGAAGGCTGAATCAACTTTGAGTCGTTGAGACTAGAACTGCTGAACTGATGGCAATTGGCAGTCAATAGAATTAGCCTGCAATACTGCATTCTAACCTGATTTACTATAATTTTAAGCCTTTTCCCTTTACATTTATAATGGCTTGTTCCTTTTCTATCATATTTTATTTTCTATATTTAAACTTCAGTCTTTACTTTGAAATTACTTTTCTGGTTAGCATCTTTTTCCTTCCAAAGTTTACCTCTATCATTCTCACACCTCTTGGATCACATTGGCTTATCTTGTTTAATGTGTTCTTGCCTCTTCTAGTTTTGCAATTAAACTCTTAGACTTTTATTAATTTTCTATGGTAGTTTCTCCTCTTCCTCTCTTCCAGCTCTTTTCTCCTCAGTTTTGTTTGTTTCTACCAGCTTCCTCCTTTAAGTGCATAAAGACAACTACATAAAGACAATTTCTGGCATGAAAACAAGGTATTTATCGCAGTCATACATCTTTGAGGGAAATAACACAAATGCATGTTGTAGATTAAACTTCTGCTTTAAGTATACAGAAAGAACATAGTGGCAAGAGTTTACTTTTACAAAAGGGTACAGAGAGACAAACCACAGGATCAGGAAATATCCAAGAATACTTAGTGTCCAGTTCAACCTGGTAATTACAAAGAGAACAAAGAATTTCAGGGAGGTGGAATGTTTATTTATTACATTTTTATGCCACCCATCTCCCTATAAGGTGACACTGGACAGCTTACAAGTCATAAAAGAAGTAGAAAAATAATTGAAATATTAAAACATTAACATTACATGCTAGTTGCTAAAAATTGCTTGTTGGACAGATGTTCCCTTTTTATATCTGACTGCCAGCTTGATTACATTGCTGAGTCATGTTTATTTGTTCAAGTGGACAGGTTCCATTTTGTGGCTCTACGGTTTGTAATTTATGATATATTTTAGGGCTGGAGAACTTGCCTCATTTAGACTGTGAGCCAACTGAGCTACCTTGAACTTGTGATTTTTCAAGTATCTTTCCCCTTGATGCTAATTCTTGTGGTTCAGTGAACCTAGTTAGGTTCTTCACTTTCTAAATCTGTAGAGTGACCCCAACCAGGTTAGTTATTCATAAAATTACCTGTTGCAACAACCATTCTTGTCTTTCTGTCTTCTGTGGGAATTCCCCTTTAGATAAATGCAGGATCTTTTTGCCATCTTTCTTCATGGATTTCAAGGGGCTGTTTCCACTCCTTGCTCTGGCTACAGCAGCTGTCATTTTTGCATAACTGATTTAGAATAAGACAGAATTGAGGAAAACCAGACTGCTCCTCTGCTCCAATCTTCTTCTTTACCAGGTAATTTTTGCCTGACTCTTTTGAGGTGTCCAGCCTGCTGGATGGCTGATTACAGCTTCTCCACTCTCATTATCTGAGGGACTGTCTCTTGCCGGTCATATCTACCTGACCTGTCAGAGCGGGGAGGCAGGGAATGTTGTGGGTCCCATTCCTGAGGGAAATACATCTGGTGGGACCCAGAAGAAGGGCCTTCTCTGTGGTGGTTCCCTCTCTCTGGAACATAATTCTCCCAGAGATTAGAATGCTCCCCCCCCACTCTAATACTCTTTCGGAAGGCGCTGAAGACCTGGTTCTGCCAGCGGGCCTGGGAAACCAGAGTGGGATGGTCCCCATTAAATGACTCGTGTGATCTTCTGTCACCGGGATGGGGGAAGGGGTGTGGGGAGTGATGAGCCATGGTGGCGCAGTGGTTAGAGTGCAGTACTGCAGGGTAGTTCTGCTAATCACCTGCTGCCAGCAGTTTGGCAGATCGAATTTCACCAAGCTGAAGGCTGACTCAGCCTTCCATCCTTCCAAGGTCAGTAAAACCCAGATTGTTTGGGGGAAATATGCTGACTCTGTAAACCACTTAGAGAGGGCTGTAAAGCATTATGAAGCGGTATGTAAGTCTAAAGTGCTATTGCTATATAAGTCTAACTGCTAAGTGCTATTGCTATTGCTATTATGATTTTATTATTATATTAATGTATTTGATTTTTAATTTATTTATTGTTTTAAATATGATTTTTCTGTAAGCCACCTTGAGTCGCCGTGGGCGAACAGGCGGCAATATAAATTTAATAATAAATAAATACATTTCATCTACATGCATCCACCCCTCTAATAGCAAGGTTCATCATTTCATTCCCTTTCTCCAGGTGTGGAAAGAGGAGTTGTTGAATGGATAGATGAGCACCTGTTCTTTTTCCTTTTCTTCCCTTTTGAGCCCAGTGGTGGGACAGCACAGTTGCCTATTCAATCACTGATGAGGTAGGGGAGAAGACAGAGTGATCATTTTGATACATAACCACAGATGAGTCCATTAAAGGTAGATGGACAGACGGATGGGCTAACAGAACTCGGGAGAAAAAATGGAAAACTAAACTAAAAAAAAAAAAAGGAAAACTCAGGAGAAAAAATTGAAAAGTAAAGCTTTTCTTGGCTGAATAAAATGCTGAATGAATCCATAGGGGTTACTGGAAAGGTTGAAGCCCAAGTACAGTAGCAAAGCCACAGTCCTTCTGAGTTGAGAGCATCAGGGATGGCAGCAGCCGGGAAACTGGGGTGTGAAAATTGTCCTCCATTCCCTCCAGCTTCCATTCCTTTGAATAGAAGCAAACAATCTCCCAGTCTGAAAGAAGAGAAATCTTTGACCTTTTCCCACCGGCACATTCACTATAAGAAAACGTAAAGTAACACATGGGACAAAAAAAGCTTAAGAGCTTTGCTGGCCTTTGGCAGACAAAACAGCATGAAAGAAAAAGAAAGCCAAAGATAAAAGGCAGAAAGATTGGATTGGAAAGGAGGCTACTAGTAGAATAACAAAATATAGAGATATAACACTAAAGAAATATAGAGATGTAATACTACAGCAATATAGAAATACTGTAGAAGATAGATATTGCAGATAAAGAAAAACTAAATGATGAATGAATAGCCTTAGGATATTGGGGTAGAAATAAGCTAATAGAATAAACAGGCACCATAATAGCAATATAAATGTAGCATTAATCTAGTATAAAATCACAAAAATACATAGGTGTATAGGGGGGAAAAACCACAATATAAAAGAGAATATATGCAGCTCAGACATGAACTCTTGAGTTCTTGGTGCTCTCTGAGCTCTTTTGAGTGATATGTAAATATAGTTCATTTCAATGTGTCTATTGGTGGCTGATTTGTCTGAAAATTTCAGAAATTTTTGAAAGCTTTTGGATTTAGCTTGGTCTAGGATGCTTACAGTTTCCCACTTGAAACTCTGGTTCAATCTATTTTTGTGTTGTGAAATTAAGGAGTATTCATTGTGTCTTCTGACTGTTAGTTGGTGTCCATGGATGTGGTCTACTAGTCTTCTATTTACACTACATAGTGACTATTGCATTTCTTATACTTTTTGTTATACTTGACTCCTGTTTTTTCTTCTTGGGCTACTGGTCTTTTGGTTTATTTTAGATGCTTTGGGGGGATTTAATTAGTTTGTGTGCTAGAGAGAGGCCACGTGGTTATAGTAATTTGTTGGTTGCTGATATATGGTGTTCTGGGTTGTTTCATTTTACACAGATTCTCTTGTGGAAGGTTTGGTTGTTACTTTGGTAATGGAACAGTAGATTAGTGTGGGTTGTTTTTCAAAAGACGTGTGTTTCTAATTTGCCATTGTTTCCTCTGCTGATAAGGATATCAAAAAAGGTTGATATTTTCTTCTTCCATTGTGAATTTTATTCCTTTGAAGATACTGTTGATTGTTTCATATGCCTTCTCTAGCTATTTCTTTTTATGGACAAAGGTGTCCATCTACATACAGGATTCATACTTTTGATTATATGTCTGGGAATGTTATTGTTTCTAGATGCTGCATAATGGTCTCTGCATGGACAGAGTGATGATCCCAGGGTGTTCCTCTTATTTGTTGGTCCAGTTTTCCATAAAACTGAAAGTAAGTAGTGAAGCAAAGGTTGATGGAGTCCATGATTGTATTTTGACCTTAAGGGTTTTTGACTAGTTTATGTGTATTGTGTAGTACTGCTGCCATGGATTATTTTGTCAGTTCTGGAAAGATGGACTTAAAGAGTACTGTGACATCAGATGAAACCACAATGTCATCTTGTTGGATTTTTTATTTTCTGGAGGCACTTTGATTTTCTAGACAGCTGATAGAATATTCTGTCACCTGTACAAGTTTTTTTAATAAGTTCTTTGGCTATGAGGTTCTCCGGAAGCAATGCAATTGGATCATAAGGTATGTCAGGGTTGTGTATTTTTGAATATACATGGAAGTATGGCAGGATGGGTTCACTGCTTTTCATCCACCACTATTCTTTTTTTTATGATTTGCGGGCAAGCTGATCAAGGAAACCCTCAATGATTTAATCAAGAAAAGTCAAATCTCTTTTCTTCTTCATTTTTACCCCAGGCACTCCAACTCGTCATCATATCATAACCAGTACTCTCTTTTCTAAACAACAGCTCTTTTCCACTGCTATTTCTTAACTGCCTCTATTTAATATTTATCAAATACAAGAGCAAGTAATTCTGGTAGAGGTCTCTAATAGGAGCTAATGGCCTTTCTGTGCATCATAGGTTCAGAATAGCAAATTTAGCAATATACCTCCCAAAAAATCAAACACATTAATACTTAGACTATTAAAACTGTTAAATAGAAGATCAAATTACAAAGGATTTGATTATTCTATGTCCTGTATCCAAAAAAGGAAAGCTACATTACTGACAACTAATTTTGGTTTCTTAGACCTGGTCATTCCAGATATTTACAAAAAGCTTAGCCATATACATAGAGGAAAATAAACATTTTATTTATTTTTTAATTGAAAAAAATGAATTCTGCATTATACTGAGATACTTCATCCATTTAATCAAATATTGGAAAAACTGTCTGGCATTTCTTTAGGGTTCTTTGCAGCTTCCCTAATCTGATCAGAAAATCCAGGGAAATGTACCATGATAATACCCTAAGAATCTGGGTAAATATAATCTGTAGAACACCCAACTGAAGCAATATGTGCTACCAATTTTCTAATATCTGAACAACTATCACATTATATAACAATGCAATATTAGCCCAGAGGTTGGAACCAGTATCATAAATTAAAAGAATAAGGAAGTAAATTCAAGCTAGATAGCATTGGGAACCTCTTGCCTGTTTGAGCTGTCAAACAATAGAACATGAATTGTGCTGGTCCACGGATTCCTGTTTTAGTGGATGCAATTCTAAAAAATAATTTGGACTACATATCCTTTCTTCTAAATCTATGATACTATAGCCTCCTGCGTGCACTTCATGCACACTTATGCCTGGTAAGCGGTCTTAGGCATTAAAGTTAAATCATTTCCCTTCCCTTTCAAATATATCATTATACTTTTTTTCTCATTTCAGACCATCAGCCTTCTACCAAGAATTTGCAAATTATTCATTTAATCCTGTTCTTGCCCAAAATCCATGGATTATCTCAGTAAGAATGGGTTTTGTTTTTCCTAAATGGTAATTCTCAAATTTAATAAACAAAAGATGTTTAATGTTTTCTCTTTTGTTTATAAAAATACACTAGTTTCAAAAATATCTAACAATCACACTTGTCTATAGTATGTGCATCTCACTTCAGTTTTTAGATAAATTGGATCTGTTCTGGTAATTCTGCTATTCCCTAGAGCTACTGAAATGCAAGCTTTCTTACACACACACACACACACACACACACACAAACACACGCATATACAGATTGACATCTGATTAAACAGAAGTGCTATGTTCATCTTGTCTCAGTACAGCAAAAAGAACAAAATCAAACCCCCTTAATACAAATTTCTACAGGTATATTTCTATATACAAGTACCGTATTTTTCAGAGTATAAGACGCACCTGAGTATAAGACGCACCTTAGTTTTTTGGGAGGAAATTAGGGAAAAAATCTTCTTACCAGGTATCCATCTGGCTAGCGTCCTTAGTCTAGTCAGTTTCAGCACATTATTTTATTCCCTGGTTAGGACTGAAAAAAAGCTTCTAAAGCACAGTTGATAAAGAGAAGCAATGAAAAAAAAGCCTGCAAAGGCCGGAAGATCGTTAGCACCTGGTTAGGTCTGAAAATAATGCTTCTTCGGAGGGAGTAGCAATGAAAAAAGCCTGCAAAGACTTAGGGCTGAAAAAAAAGGTTCTTTGGAGGGAGTAGCAACAAAAAAAGCCTTCAAAGATTGCTTCACTCTTCACTCGCCTTATTAAGTATGAAAATGTTTGAAAAACTACATTCAGAGTATAAGCCCCTTTTAGGGGGAGGGGAAAGTGTGTTTTATACTCTGAAAAATACGGTATGTTCCTATCAAGAAACTATATTTAAAATTTTTTAAACTGATTATATTGCCATTTTACTGAATGATTATAATTGATTTAAACTAACTACTACTCAACTTCAGCCAAAAATAGACTGTCATGTTTAACACAATTGTTACAGCAAAGTACGTTTGAATACTAAATACTTTTCACTTACTTTTGATATCTTGCTCTTATTGTCACCTGTCAAAAATGCCAAATTGTTAATTTCATTCTGAATCACAAAATTTTGTTCTTCTCTCTTAAAATTCTGGAAAAAATGATAAATACGGCCTTTGAGTACTTATTTTATATACATACCAACATGTATTCAGTATTGTAAAACTAGCATGTGAAATACTAACTTACATGTGATTTACACCATAGGATGAAAACTTCTGCCACCATGCGGAAAAGTTCATCAGAATCAGCATCTGGTTTTTTAAGCCAGTTTGATCTTAAAAGAGAAGCAACATAAGTTTATTAGACTGAAGTTCATGTGATCATCGCTTTTTAATTTTCATTTTAGCACTTTGTTTCTGGTACCATGTATCAAATTATCAGTATGTATAGGAGAATTGTTCACTATGCTATTCCTTTTACTGGCAGGATGCATTAACAGTGCAATTCAATCCATGTCTCCACAAAAGTAAATCCCATTGCGCTTAAGTTCAAAGTAAGCGTAGAAGGATATCTGTCAATCACGGCACCAAAATCAATCAATATTCTTTTTTTAGCAACTTAAATCCTTAATACATTTCCACAGTTTAGAATCCATAGCCTTTTTTCTTTTTTTATTCCTTTCAGGAATTATATATCCTCTCTAACACTGCAATATTAGGAAAAGCTTATGTTTAAATATAAGAATATTCATGTTAGCAAAGAAATAGTTGAAACTGGGCCACATGGATTAGAAAAACATGATTTTATATTTTGATAAACCACAATATTATCAATATTGTTAAATAATTTCAGTCACTTTTACAATAATAAATCTCTAAATGGTAAATGTTGCAACAAACTGGTTTGGGAAGCTGTAACACAGAGTATTAAAAGCTTTTTATACATCTTTGGTAAAATCTCAAGTATCCTTACTATTCTAAATGTTTCACTGGCTTGAGTTGATATGAAGGCAGTCATTCAAATGTTTCTTGTTCTGACTATTCTAAATTTAGTGAAGCTTGAGGACAATAATGCTCCTTTTGTCCTATTCATTATTGATTTTTCTCAAGAAAGCACTCTATTCTTTGTTGTGTCAGGTGTCAACACTATCAAACTTTCCACTTATCAGGATTAGTTAACACTGGTTGTTGATCCGTGAAGTGACCCTGACTCATTTCTTGTGAATGACCTTGACTTTTTTCCTTGATGATTGATTCAAGATAAGGAGAATCTATTATTTACCCATCATATGAATTTTCAACGTTATTGAAGCAAGCAAACACACAATTTGTCTGTAAGGCAAAATGATTGATAAACTGTATATTTTAAAGGGATATTTTCCAGAATATATCTTAATTCCTCGAAGGTTAATAAGGAACAGAAGAACAATTCAAGGAATATATTGTCAACAGCAACAAATCATCAAGGGGCTGAGGGTGGGGTAGGGATTTATGGATTTTATTTTGTGAATGTTTTAATGTTATAAGCCAGTCAAGGTCACAGTGCTTGAGTTGGCAAATATATAAATGTGTAAATAAACAATAATAATTAAGCACTAAGAGAAACTGAGGAATTCTATAAATACATTCGAAGCATATAATGCAGCCAGGAAAGTAGCCTAACCATTAGATGACAAAGGAGTGAAATGATGCTCCTGGAAAATATGTGTATTAGAGGTAAACTGAATGAATTCTATACATCTATCTTTACCTTCACTAAGATTGATAGCTATTTATTGATAGATAGATAGATAGATAGATAGATAGATAGATAGATAGATAGATAGATAGATATTTGTGTTATATATTGAGTTGGATATTGTTAAAAATACATAAATGGATGGTGAACATAGGTATCAAGGTTGGCCAGAATATGCCTTGAAACATGAGTAGCAGGGGAATAATGGCAGGTCAGCAGTATATCTCCATTATATGCATGAGAGTGCCCCAATAGCATCTTTTTGGCCATTGGGAGAATTTCCTTGTTGACTAATCTAGACTTACTCCTCTGATTGTACAGTATTACTTCCGGAGTGGACTTTAATTATCCTTGCTGTTTACCATCCACTATGACTTTGGTTTGTATGTTTCTTTTTTTTTTGGTATCCTTCATTGAACAAGACACAGTGTTTGCAACATTCAGGTTTTGTAATATTGTTGTGTATTTTATGTGGGGCTTTCACTGAAGATAGTATGATACATAATACCTAGATTATTAACAAGAACAAGATCTTGAGATCACATGTTAACCTTCACTGAAAAATCTCATTGACTCTCATAATTCTCTGAGGTAGATTCAACATTTTGGTTTTCAGTCCAGCATTACTTGAACCAAAAGCCAATGTGGACTTTCTGCATCCTCCCTATTTATTTTCACTTGTAGATTTCTAGAGTGCAACAGTTGGCAATCAAGAGAGATAGCATTTTCATTAATGATTTTTGTTTGGAACCTTCTCTTTAGGGCGTTCTGGCTCCCACTGGCTACTCCAGAAGTTATCCCAGCCCTCCTCTCCCAACTTTAAAAATTCAAAAATTACTTAAAATCTAGCTAGGTGTCATGCAGCAACCAAAACATTATTAGATTTTAATTTTGTGCTTTCATAACAAAAAGTATGTGGTGGTATTTAAAAGCTAAGAAAGTCAGCTTTTAAATGTCAGTACTGACATTTATAAATAGAGCTAACTTATTATTTGGTCAAACAAAAGGTAGTTATTTTAGGTATTTTTGTTTTTTAACCTATTTGTACTGATGCTTATTCATTTTGTTAACCATTTTGGGAACATTTATGTTATGCTGAAATTACAAATTATAAATTCTGCAAATAAATATGACATTTTAAATTATCCCACCTGTTGTTGTCTACATAGCGGATCAACATAGGATAAAAGGCATAAAGATCTCGACAAAGAACTGCAAATTCATCTAAAATGAGAAGTTCTGCTTCTTGGGTATCAGTTTTATTGTCTGCTTTCAATTGTTCTTCTTCAATCACTATTTTAATGGCTTTCTTCTTTAGCTTTTCCAGAGTCGGAATAAAATGACTTTTCAACAGATCTGGTCTGGCTTTACTTATGATTGGCTGTGCATACACTATATGCAAAATATATATAAAAAGAATTTTTAATAGAAAATATTACATTGAAAAGATTTATATATACAAATTTATTCAAGTACTGGGTTATTGCTGCACTGAACTTTGAGTCTAAGACTCAACTCAGTTATAACAATAGCACACTGTTGTTCTGTGCATGACCTGTAATTTCATGCCAATTTGCCATTATCCTCAAACTGAAAAATGTGTTTTATGCTATTTGTGGTTTGATCAACAGTCAGTCTGTGACTGCAGATTTTGGTTTGTTAACTAAAAATGAACTTTCTATGTTTGGATGTAATGGGAATCTGCTGTTTAATTAAAATGAGAGAAAAATCAAGTTGTTTCTTAAATATAAAATACAGAACTAAGTAGCCCAAAATTTACCATGGATAATTTTTTAATGCATGGTTGGATGTGACATCTACACTAAGCTGTAATTTCAACAAAAAAGAACATTTTTCTAGAACTTAATGGTCCACATCTGAGAACCATATGTAATATCCATTCTACAATAATGTATTTAAATGAAATAGAAGCCAAGCATGCCATAAAGTTTTAAAAAGCACTTTAAAACTGCTAATGACACAATTTTTGCCTATAGACGTTAAGAGTCAGTCCTACATAACTGAGATACTCAGTACCTACTCAGTGGTGCAGGTCTACATTTTTCATGTGCATATTTCCTTTACAGAATACATAATAATGAATTAACATGGTTCTACTTATTTCTAGTATTCCTTTCAATTGCCTCAATTAATGCTTAAAATCTAACTACACTTCCTGGAAAGAGAAGAGGTAATGTATTTCTGCTTTTGTTAAATAGGAAACGCGTATGTTTTTATTGCCTTCACTTAAAAATTTCCACTGGAAAGAAAGCCTATATTTAATACTGATATTAAATCAAATGCTGAAATCATAGTCTGTTACTTATTAAATGTAAACCAGGCATTGTGGAAACATCTTTATCAAAATTTAGGAGAATGACTAGAATAACCAACAAATGTAGAAAGAGCTCTATAGTAAGTACCTGCAATTCTTTTCATCCAAGTTGCTTCATCTATTCCCAAGTTATTGTTGATGATTTTCAAAATGTTCCCCAGTATTATACTAAGATGCTCAGAGGTTACCATAGTGCAGCAAGATCCATCGCTCTCTGGATTATTTTCAGGTCCTTTTTCCCACCAGTACGACAGATAGTTGCATAGCATGGGCAAGATCACTTCAATTACATGCGGCATTTCGGTATACCTGGCTCCAGATTCAGCCAAACTATTTATTTCTTTCATTAAGCCATCCAAATGAGGGATTTCTGGACACATTTCTTCTACTGTCTCAGGCATGCCTAAAACTTTATATTATATAAGAATATGTTTAAGTAGGCTAGCATACTTATTTTTTTCAAAGCACATGTTAATTAATATCATTTCTATCATAACATGGAACAAAAAGCCATATTTTTATCCCCTGCTTTCTTAGTTAGAAAGAGACTCTGGGCTGCCTGTCCATAGCAGCAAACATCATTCAACTCATCTAACTTAAATACTTTGCTTGCATGCTACACATGGAGCTTTTCATTTCTTTCATGTCAACAGCCTTGTTCTCATCAGGAATTAAGGAAGAAAGTTCCTGCTTACAAAATACCAGTAACACTTTGGTCTACAAAAAGGAACTGATTGTTGCATCCTAACCCACACAAAAAATTCCCACATACACGGCATATTATAATATATGGCATTTTTGTTCCTGCCAGAGATATACTGAGAAATCAGCACAATACTGCGAAGTACAACAACTTAATAAGTGTTATGTTGTTAAGACTAAAATAAGACCAGACAGACAAATATTCTCAGAAAAGTAATCTAAATATACCCACTGCTTATAAAAGTGAATTAAACTAATACAGAGGATTATCTCTTGAGAAATCTAAAGAGGTGTCCTCTATTGCTTAGATAATCATTTCCCCAGTGTTGAATTTTCAATAAATGTCCTGTAAACTGTGGGGTTATGACTAGCCAACTATCTATCACCTGTTCTCAAGAGTTATTATTATTATTTAGCATATGGAATTTTCAAGAGTTGTTTTTAATTAAGAGCCCTGATGGCACAATGGTTAGAATGCAGTATTACACAGTTAGCTCTGCTCATAGTCTGGAGTTCAATCCTGATGGGCTCGAGGTTGACTCAGCCTTCCATCCATAAAATGAGGAGCCAGATTGTTGGCGACAGTTATGCTGACATTGTAAACTACATAGTGCTGTAAAGCACTATGGAGTGGTATATAAGTCTAAGTGCTAGTGCTATTAAAAAGGATGGCAATATGTTCAACTACTTTAAATATTCATATCATGAATCATATATCAAAGTTTGATATATCTTGCTTATTATTAAAATCAAGGATAATCTGGGCAATTTGCTTAGAAAATCAAACTTGATAGTTAAAAAAAAGACTGAGACAAATGTTCAGTCACTGAAGTCATAAGAACCATTTATTTCACAGCTGTGACTGTCAGGAGCAATTCAAAGGGAAGAAAATTAAGATGTCTGAACCATCTCAAATGAATCTTATAGAGTCAGTATCTTTAATATATAGCACTTTCCACATTTGTCTTCACATAGCCTTTTTCTAAGGGAGGGGTACTTTTGGATCTATGAAAATTCAAAATTAAGGCCTCTCCCTATGTGTTGAAACACTGAACTCCAAGTAGCAACGTCTCCATTAAGGACATTTTATCCATGGAATGACTCTATGCTACATAGAATAAATCTCAATAGCTTACTCTTCCAATATCTGTTGATGAATCTATAGGGCAGTGATGGCTAAACTGTCAGGCCTACGTTTTGGCCTGCCACACTTTCAGCTATTCTACTATGCATTTTATGTTGTGGGTAAATGGGAGG
>JANHFT010004244.1:44648-63689 GCA_032467955.1 Pseudoxenodon macrops | reverse complement strand
ATACTAAGGGGTGGAGACTGTAAATCTTCAGATTTGGGTTTCCACAGTTTGTGCCAACATGTCTCTCCTAATAAACCAGAACTTTGAGGAAAGCTTTGCCTTGGAGTCTGATCTGTTTAGGGATGATATTTGGAACGCTGACATAAACTTTTTGTCATCATGTGCCATAAGCGCGTGTGGTCACCCCCTGTGCATGCATGCTCCTCCTGTGCCCCCTGCCCTTACATGCTGCCACGCATGTATATGCAACCCCCGCATGCATCCCAACCCCGTGCATGCACGGCAGAGACACGAAAATCACCTGGCCAGCAGGAAGCGCATGCGCAGTGGAGCTAAACTGGGGTGACAGCTTGCATGCCCGCAGAGAAGCCTCTATGTGCCACCTGTGGCAGCGTGCCATAGGTTCATCACCACGGCTATAGGGTCTTCCTGTATTCTATATATTTTGTTTGCTTTTAATGCTGACATCTGTCTCGGTCCTCAATCCTGCCTCATTTAAATATTGTTTGCTGTTTGATTCTGGTTTTAATTTGCCTCATAGCTTTACATTCCAGATTTGGATTTAGTTCAAAGTGCTGCCTTGATTCAATCCTGACTCTTATTAGATGTAATCTAGGAACAGTAGAAGACTGTCTACATCTCAGTGGGATATTTAATCCCAATTACACCTGAAGATGATATTTTGCTTATAGAAAGAAATGTGCTGATACTTGAATGTTCATTCCCAAGAGGCAAATAGAAACTTCAGAAAGCATGATGCTAATCAAGAAGTAGAAAATGTTATGGCCCCTTTCCTCAGGGCTATAGTTGTGAACTTTATTCAGTCCCACCTCCCAGGAGAGCAGGATCACAGATTTCTACTCTGGCTTTAAATTACTTATGATTACATAAATATGGAATTAATATAACTACACCACGAAACAAAAACAGTTAAATGAGGTACCTATAAAAAACCTGGAAAACTGCCTACCATTAATTTGTGCCTATGAGATTTAAATAGAATATAAAAATTCAGTTAAATATAATTCATATTATTCATTCCAAAAGGAATGGAGTCTTGTTATAGACATTTTTTACCATGCAGAACTAAAGGGCACATTAATAAAACTTTATAATAATTTTAGACATTTTTTAAAGAAAAAGATACCGTGTCTTCATTACAAAGAATTTTATACTTTCTGAAGTACTCACTTGCTTTCTCTCTGGCTGACTTTGTGTTGAAGACAGAGAGGGGGTTGTAAAGATTGAGAGAAGGTTCGAGGAAGGCTACTGGAATTGCTGCTACAAGAGAAGCTAAGCACTCACCAAGAGCTGGTCTTTGCCTACAAAGGAGAGGAAAATATTATTAATGTAGGAAATTATCCTCAGTATTTTAAATCTTTAAGAAATGAACCCATTTCTCCAAATCACATTGGAGTTGAACTCTGATCTTTCCTCAGCTTTTGCATAACAAATGTTTCAAAATGAAATAGTGCTTCAGAATGCAATTCGGAACAGTATGTATTTTAAAATATCTTTAGAAGAACTGCTGTTGGTTGTTTCTGCTCTTTTAAATAAGGCATAGATGAGATCATTTTCTAATGGGTCAAACATTATTACTGGTGGCTTGGTATACTTCTTTTTAAAATATACTACTTTAAAATATTAAAGTATCCTTGTGGGATGTATAACTGATTTACTTTGATTAAAATAACAGCCATAAGACAAGAGTGAATAAACTCTAAATTATTTAAAACCTGGTGGTTGTTTATTTTTATTGTTATATATTTCTGCAGAAAATGAGAAGGAGTTCAGTCAGGGTTGATTTTCCATTATTTCCCTGTGATTCACCTATTTGTTTTTCATGGATTCAAAGGGAGAAAAAAAAGATCTTCATTTGTATGTGTATGTGAATTTCCACTTGAAATTTATTGCTGATACCATTTGAGCAAGCTGTTCTGCCCATCTCATAAACTTTCTAAAATAAATTTGTATGATTCTTTTCAGTATTTCACAAATAACATTTCCTCTCATCTCTGGAACATTCCTCCCACCTTCTGTTCCTAGTATTAAGAATAGCTTTGTATTGCTATGATTCAGACCAAGGTTCCATTTTACCATAGTCTGTAAATCCACTTTCAATTTTCATCCCACATCCAGGATTTATAATATAAATTTTGTCTTGTAAGTTTGCATATTGTACTCTATGAGATTAAAAATCCACTTGGGGATGATTTGGAGCTGGAAAATAGATAAAGCATTAAGGCTCCCCCTGATGCATGGCATTAGTGATGATAAGTTACTGCAGCTTAACAGGAATATAAAGCTTCAGTGTGTGTAGTGCATTCAGTAGCTAGCTGGATCTTCCTAGCTTTTCCCCACAAGGAGTGGAAATGGCATTGCTCTTTAACTGAAGTAACTCAAGCAATTGCACACACATTTTTTTCTGATAATTCTAAACAGAGATCAGGTCATAGTGTAAAATCAGTATCTTTAAATATTGCTAAATTCTATATCATATATAGACTTAATTTTTATGTTAAGAGGGGCATACTGATGTTTAGACCTTTTTTTTCTCTTTTCACTTTCTAGAGGTTCTCTTTTTCAGCTTTTCTCTTTCTGACAACACCTGTTCTTTCATCCTATTTTCCAACTAGATCAAGTTGTTCTTGTCTGAGTCTGAAATTATAGCATGCAGTGGGCTTTTGAAATTAGGTTGAGGGCTACATAAAATTGGGTATCACAGATAGTAGTAGAGCCATAGGTTATCCACCTATTGGTGGATTATTTATAACTATCAAAGTAATAATTATTTTTTTCTTCAATTTCCATTTGATGTAATAGTAAATAGTAATACCTGTATTTCTCCAAAAATAAGACAGGGTCTTATTTTCTTTTGGACCCTGAAATAAGCGCTTGGCCGTATTTTTGGAGAGGTCTTATTATTTTTGAGGTGCAGGAGGCACCAAGTGTGGCCACCTCATGGCTGCTGCTATGTTTTGGGGAGGTCTTATTTTCAAGGGATGGCTTATTTTAGTGCATGTGCTCAAAAGCCTGAGTGGGCTTATTATCCGGGGAGGTCTTATTTTCAGGGAAACAGGATAGGCACCTTGGGTGCAATCCCGAAATAGAGCACCACTTGAACACCATCAGCATTGACAAATTCACTATTGATCAATTGCAAAAGGCAATTTGTAACAGCTTATATCCTGCGATGATACCTCTAACACCATAAAACATCAACACCAGTTCCTTGGAAAGGATAAAATGGATAAAAAAGTCTGAACATCTGGTTGACTATGCGATAAACCATAAAGGTTATTCAGCATAGCTATGTGTAATAAAATGTGTGGATTTTAGGATAGGGATTTGCAAAGACCATTGCCCTTGAAATAACATACTGTAGGGAGATCCTTTATAAGGGATAAACTGGTAAAAAGCATTGGTAAATTTAACGCCTACTTAAAACTAACTTTAGTAAAGCCATATATTGCTGGGAGTACATGGTCAGATGGACCTGATTGAAATTATTAAAAAACAGGCAATTCCTAAGTGTTGGAGCAGTGTGATCTGGTGCAACAGAAAACTAGTGAAATTAAGAGGAGTATGAAGATTCAGAAGTCTAGTTAGGATCACTGAAAGCAGAAGATATGTTACCATAGCTAGCCAGGAAAGGAACACCATTAGTAATAATTCTGAAGGACAGCTAATAGCCAGATTGGTGACAGTTGGCTTCAAGAAATAAAAAAAAATACTTCAGATGAAACAATTGTCTGATTCTCTCCCTACCCCCCAAATATCTAATCTTTAAATAATAGACCAAAAAAGCTCTTAAGGTTTTAGGGCTATGGTAATTATGTAATTCTGCCAACAAAATTTGCATTCTCAGCATCCTAAGGATGATTTGGAGGTAGGGAATTATATTGAATCTAATATCATTACAATGAGTCTAGAACCAAAAGTTTAAAACCCCACCTGTTGTCTTAAGTGTAATAAAATGAATTAAAATAGAGTTAAATATTAATTTCTATATCCTGAATTCAAAATATTGTGCAATATTTGAGATGTTGCAAATTATATTTGAAGCAGTCTCACTGTTGATACAAAAAAATTTTTTTCATCATAACCAGTTCTTTTTATTAAATACCTTTCAACATAAATGTTCTTTCCAGTGCCAAGAGAGTACAGACTACAAAGAATTTTGTAACATGAAATTTGGACATCATTTACTGAAAGAAAAAAAGAAAAGAAATGTTATTGTATTCCTCTTAATACAAATGTTTCAGTCATTTTTCCTTACAATTCCTTTTCTTTCTGTCTTTTGAGACCATAAGCCTCAAGAAAGAATTTATCAGTTTTGTATTTTTATAAAATCAGCCTGGATGCCTTTCAGATTGCATGAATAATAATAATAATCAACTCAAATCGGTCCTTTGCAGGATGAAAGCCTCTTCCTTGAGGGCCATGGACTACAATGCAATTTGCTCATTCATAGAATGTACAGATAGATACAATAATAAGACATGATTACATAATCATGTAATAATAATCATAATAATAAGGCAACAGAAACAATTGAATATTTTTTCCAATTTCTAAACAAAGATAAAAAAACACTTTTTATTGTTTTTTTATATGAAATTTTACAAGAGATAACCCTCTTTATGCTTGTGAATGTGGAGTCATGTTAGCCTCCTATCTGCCTAGTCATTGATAAATAACCAAAGTCTTATATGGAAGAAAAAGTATTTTATTAGCACCATTCAATCATTTTGGAATTATTTGAAGATTTGAGCCTTACCCAGGATTTGATTTTTATACAGATTTAAGACTTTCGGATAACACCACATTCATGCCTCCTTTATTACAAAAGAACACTTTTCTAGACTAAAAATAAAAAAGCTAAAACATTAGAAGACTTACAAAGCAAATCAGTACCAAAATTATGCTGAGCGACATGTTCAAAAATGGATGTTAAGATAGGCAGCAGTGCCACTGTTGTATAGTTGATATTTTGTGAGACTCCTTTAATCTGAGTTCGGGAGTGGGTAAATTTTCCAAGTTTAAGGTTTTCTGATGTCTTCTCTAGATCTTCTGCAGCATTTTCAAAGAAGGCATGCAATCCTGCTTTAACCATCTCTGAACCAGATTTCATAACTGTTCTACAAGATAATTTTGAAAACATCATTTAGAAAGCAACTCTCTGTATGGGTTAAATGTTATTTTATTAATTAATGTTTATTGGTTATTGTTTGTATTTATTCACACAATCTGTGTTAATCCCTAATGCTTCCTAATGGCAATTTAATATCTAACAACAGAGCACTTTACTGATCCATGGAAATGAACTCTCGCCCAGGAAAGCCTAACCCGTAATAAATGTGTTCGTTTTATTGTGCTCTGAGACTGTATTTTACTTTATCTTCCTGCAGCAGCCCAACTCAGCTTCTCCTCCTTTCACTACTGACTGGTAGGAATGGAAAACAGGAGTAAATAATCAAACTTACCTTGTATCTAGAGTCTGAGCTAAGATATGTAGGCAACTAACCATTGTTGCAGCATCACTACCTAATCAAAATGGAAGGAAATAACAACTGTTGTTCTTTAAAAATTATCTACAAGAAAATTATTTTTAATAAAATGTGTACCAAATGTATTTATACTAGAGAAACCTGCTATCCTATTCTAATAATAAAAGTTGAAACTCTTCTTCTTTTTTCTTACTATTTCATCTAAGTAGGCAAATGCTATTCAGACATTAATGCTTGCCTTTTGTAAATTTCCCCCCATTAATATTTCTATATTTCAAGTATGGATAAGCAACTTCTTTGTAGCAGTCTTTCTACCTATTATACTAGTTAAAACCATTTTTAAAATTCCCTATGATAAATTCAGCATGTTTGCAGTGCAATCTAGCGGACTAGTAGAGGGCTTACATTGAAGCTATTGAGGCCACATGTCATTTACAGCCTACTCACCTGTGATTTAAAATGTCAATAGAGACATGACTTCTTTGAACAGGATTTGGTTGTGGTGTTTTGTTTTGTATTAGATGTCATATTTATTCTAAACAATAAACCCATAACCTTTCCACCAGAGGTCGGTTCCTACTGGTTCTATCCGGGTCTATAGAACCGGTAGTAATTCCACGGCGATGTCATGGAGCCGGTTCCATCGGTGTCTCCATGGGCGCTGCCATCTTGGTTTTTGCTTCTGTGCATGCGCAGAAGCTAGCTTTTTATTGCTGTTCATGCTTCATGCGTGCACATGCAGCGCGACCCTGAGTGAACCGTTCGGCAGCAAAAAGAAGCAGAACCCACCCCTGCTTTCCACTAATTATTACTGCCATGGTTAGCTACAAGTTACCTGAAATTCATAGAGGAACTACAAAAGTACATCTTATTTCCTTCTATCTGAACCTCTACTTCACATTTATATTCATAACCTCAAATCCTTGCCAAAAAAAATACTTTGTCTTCCTATTCCTACAGCAATGTAAGATAGCTGACTGGGATTTATAGTTCATCACAATGTTTGTAGTTAAGATGTTACTTCCTTCATTAGTCATCATTCAGCTGGGTCACCCAACGTCTCCCTTTTCTCTATTTGCTTTAAATGGAGTACTTCCATCTTGAAACTACATCAGGATAGAATAAACCTCTCATCAATTAAAAAAAATATATAATTCCCATAAAAGAATTGGTATTTTATTCAACTGTAATACTTTGCTTTAATATTTTACTTATTAGTAAAATATCAAAGCAAAGTAATACAGCATTACTTATTAGTAATTTTTTTTTATTTGGGAAGAGTTTATGGAGTAAGAGCCTTTCTAATAAGATTTACTACACTTGCCTATGGCTACATAGCATCTAGAATACCGACTTCTGAAGCACCATAGGATCACATTAATTTTGTCATAGGTATTCTGTGATTAGCCTGTAATAGCTTTTAATTGTTTCCTTGTTTACTAAGTAAGTTGTTAGATAGCAGACAACAAGAAACATTAAGCCCAGGACTTGTATCAAAATCTTTAAATGTTAAACAGAACCCATAAGTTAATAATGGCAATGGAGCTACTATATAGTTTAATTAATTTCTGCTACGACATTTCAGAAGATTGGATGGATAAGGACAAGTGAAAGTGACAGAACTTACAGAACCCGTTAAATGAGACCTAAATACCGGATTTAAGTAAAGTGACAGTCCAAAAAGACTGGACTGTGACATAAGCGTTTCAGGTGGGGCTGTTAACATAATCCATAAACTGTTAACCTCTCTAAAAATATTTTATCCACACAGAACACAGATAATATATATATGTATTAAATTTATGTATTACATAAATTGATTTATGTAAAGAGTGAAATAATGCATTAGTAATCAAATTTCTATTTTACAAATCATATAGCTTCCCTGTACAAAATCTACATTGTCCAGTCAGCAAGAGACATATTACTGATAACAGAATAATTAGGAAATAAACATGTTTTAAAAGCAAATATAAACATTAGAAAACCGTACAGCATTGTTCCTCCAATGGGAAATGGGTGCATAGTGCTTCAACATAGGAGGGGGCGGGGAAAAGGACATTGCATTTTGTCAAAAATTGAGAAGCAACTCAAACTAAACTTCATACACTTTGAAACTTCTGCAAAACCTTTTTTAACTTACCAAAGAGTGAAATTCTATGTCTAACAAGAGCAGCAAGTTTGCAGAAAAGACTAAAACAAAGAAACAAAAAATATAAGAGGATGAAGCATAAACGGAAAGTATTTGCATGGATAACAGCTAAGCAAAATCTATGTCTTCTTTTAATTTGAAAAACAGTTGCTGTAACTGTTTTTAGAAATACAATAAGCCTACATATTTTAGCACCTAGAAAAAAGTAAACATTATTCTAAAAAAATACCCTCTATTTCCTGTGACATTTACTTTGTTAACTGTTTCTGAAGTTAAAACAGTTCTGAAATGGTATATACCACGGGTGTCAAACCCGCGGTGTCACGTTGTTGTTAGATGATGTATCGTGACTTTTTTCCCCATTGCTAAACTGGGAGTAGGTGTGGCAGGCACATGACGCATCCGGCCTGCGGGCTGTGAGTTTGACACCCCTGCTATATACAATTACAATTTAAACTAGAGGGAAATGATAAATTATATTTTATTAATTCTATTTTTCAGCAATCCGACAATGTTAATTGTGAAAATGCTGGTATACATTCACCAAAATCCCATGGTAATTATTCATTAAAAGATTTTGCGGGGGGGGGGGCATGGAGAGGAAAACACACTGACAGCTGATACTTATCATTTACTTTAAAAGTCTACCTTTCCAGGGGCCATTGGAGTCTCCACTGAGAAGAAGAACCACCCTATCTTGTATAAAGGTATCTGCTCAGTAAAGTCAAGTATGGTTGTGATGTATTAGTAATTTGAATGCCTAACGTATTTTATTCCCATTTGTGTGCCAATATTTTCACAGATAATTTAATTTATTGATAACTGTTCTGTTTCAAAATAAAGATTTTAAAAACCTTTAAGAAATGAGAAAATAAAATAAATAAGAGATCTAAAGCTCAATGAAATGAATACCCACTGAGATCTTTTAAAAAAATGTACTGAGTGCTCTCTGTGTATTAGAAGAAAGTCTTATCCCCAGATTGCCTAAAGGCTCAATGGTTTATGGCAAAATGGTAGGAGAATCAATTCCTAAATATGGCGGAATGTAGGATTACTTTTGGAATATATTAGGTGCTTCTGTTAGCTTTTCTCATAGTGATAGTAGTAATCAAGGTAAGTATATATATAATCTTTAAATAAATGTCATACTATTTACCTTCCTCAAAGTTAAAACCCTTTATTGTCAGATGTGACAGCTGTTAGGAATGTAATCGTTAATGTCAGGTTTTTGAAAGAAATCTTACAAATTGTCTGAAAAGTAGTTTTGGAAAAAGAACTAGATGTTCCATAAGGAAAAAAAATATATAAAATGCTGTAGAAAAGTAAGGAAGCAACATTTTTCAAAGATCATTTAAAGCATACATGTCTGGACAGAGGGTTTGAACTTGGGAAAGTGAAAATTATGGCAGATTGGGTTTTTTTTAGTTATATTTTTTAAGTTTCAGATTGCATCGCCTGTGGAAAACTTGCTGCCAGGAATTTTAAATCTTTAGGCTAAGGATTTTGTTTTTTATTGGAATTACCAGCTCCACATATTTCAGCATTAAAAAAAGATATTACATGAATACATTATCATATCCTGTCCATTTACGCTGTTCAATACTACATGGTTAAATAAAACCAATATCGCATTTAATATAGCATTTGGCCCCTGTAAGCAGGACTACCATAACTAAATTACAAATAAAGAGAAACAAAAGAATCCTCCCCAATTTTAGTAAATGGTATTAGGTGCCATACCTGTAATTAATAATTAAAGAATGTGACTTTATGCCCTTGATGATACTATGGCGACAAGAAATCTATTCATTGTGCCTAGTTTAGTCTATGTTCCAATTGTGGTTGTACAATACTATGGACACATTTTTGTGACACAAGCACGTTGACTAGAATCACATGCAACTAATTCCATTACTGATTCATTTAATGTACATTGCTATAATACATGTTTTCTACATACCTTGCTACCATTTCTTTTTCTTTATTGGAAGCATATCCACTACTACCGAGTGGCTTTGTTGGGGAAGAGAGGAAGTACAAGCAATGATTGGTGAAATACTGGTCAACTAATGGTAGCAGAACCTAAAAAAGTAAAGACGTATACAAACTGTAGATTATGACTATAAGATACCTACAGAGAGTGATAGCTATTTCTCTACAGTCATTGTCTATGGAGATTCTCAGTCATCCATGTCATGGTTGACTCATTGAGAATCATTATTAGATCTGGAAAAGTCACCAGAAGCCCCAAAGGTAGGTTAGATACTAAGGAGCTGATACTAGCAAACAAATAATGAATTGTTTTTATTTACTTGTAACTGAGCTTTTTAAGTGATGCTCTATAAATGCACACATATGCACAAAAACTAAGGTTGGACTTTTTAAAATGACATTTTGTAGGAGCTCCTGCTATCCTACAACATACTATACAAAGGCAGAGCCCAAGGTTGTCCATTGTAAACTATGATAGTATCAAAATGCAACATACATACACTGATATAATTATTACAATGCAATGATTATGTGTTTGTGTTGGAAGATTCTGTCATGAGTATGTCATTAAGCATGTTATTTGCTCTTCTATGGCGCTCCTATGTATGCTTATGATGAAACTCCCAGCAACCTATTTCTGTGATTGTTTTTAGCCTGGATGTGAATGTCTTCCAGATTATCTATTCTGTATAAACTCTACTCATCCAATGAGATTTAAGAGAGTTTACCATGGGTCCATATTCGGAGGCACTGTTATTATCAGAAAGAGCAAGCTTTATCAGTGAAACTTCCCCTCTTTTGGAACAACTTCCCTCCAGAAATCAGGACAATGTGCCCCTCCTAGCATTGTGGGAGCCTGTAAAAACCTAGCTTTTCTAGAAGGCCCATGAAGAAAAAATGGACTTGGTTGTTTCCTTCCAAGATTGTAATGCCAAGTGATGGGTTTGGATGAGTAACTTATGCTTGGGTTGATCTCACTTACATTTTGTTATATTTAGTAGTTTTTAATCCTAGTACCGGTATGTATGAAGGGATATAATCAGAATTGTTTTGGCATGAGTAGCTTGGAATAAGTAAATAAATAAATGGGTTCTGATGTGAGACGATGGGATGACTGATAAATGAAATAAGGCCCTGATGGTTATTGAGGCTACTATAGGTGCATCATTTAATGCTTGAAAGAAAACAATAATTGTAGTAGTCCTTTAACAGGCTTAGTATACAAAAGACCAAAATCCACAATGTGCCCTTCACTGAAGCAGAGAAGTCAACAATATGGGAACTTACATCCATAGCAGATAGCAGAAGCACTTCCTGGTTTCAACAAAAAATAGCAGAAATGGCTACAATGGACAAAGAACAGCTCAATCCATTATTGCTGGTCTGATCTTTATTAGTGGTCAGAAGAGAACCGAGAGAGTTGGAAGGAGCTACACCTTCTGATATAGTACAGACCCAATGAAAGACCAGAGCTCTGAAACATTCTGAGCAGTAACTGTGGTGATGTAGAATACATATGTGTAAATCACAAAAATTACGAAGAATGAGAGCTCCTCATTAGAGTGCCCTCCACACTATTATCTACTATGGCAGGAGAAACCCTATGCATATCAAACTCAAGTGTATGATATCTCACTATAATCAATCATTAGAATACTGTATCTTAACACCATTTGTGCTCAACAGTAATCTAAAGCACTATCACAGCATTACTTTCATGCATGCTTATAACATCTTAGTTATCAAGTGAATCAATGACATAGAACCACTGACAATCATAAGATAAAGCTCAACATAGAAATATCGACAATAAAATGAACTTTGAAAACAAATAATACTGGTGAAATTATGGTTTCAGTGGATTATTGCTATTGATTTTATGGTTTAAATGAAATGCTTTAAATTTGAATTTAAATCACAACAATTTCTGTGTAGAACAGGGATATCAAACTCCCGGTGTCACATTGTCATCGTGTGAAGTATCATGACTTTTTTCCTCCTTCACTAAACCAGAGATGGGCATGGCCAGCATATGACGCATATGACCCGTGGGCCACGAGTTTGACACCCCTGTTGTCAAGTTTTTAAACTTGTACCTCCATACAATAATTTTGGAACTTTATATATTTTTCTTATTTATTTCTCTTGATTTCTTCTATGATCTACAGTGAAGTCAGATGTTTTATTCTACATATAGCTTTCAAAATTATCAGAATGTTGGAATTAAAGAAGATTGTTTTAGATAACACATTACTCACTTTGGCAAAGAATTTGATTTCTTGATCATGTGGAGATTTCTCAGTTTTTCCACTGGTAACAATGGCTTCTGTGAAGAAACAATGTAAAGATAAACAACATTAGGCAGGATTATTATCACAGTATTTAAGCTTGTGGAATTGCAGAAGCAGCAACAATTTATTCTGCAGGAAGGCTAAACATATGGTTCTATTTACCGATCCTCTCCATTGAGTATAGTCCATACTAAGACTACTTGAAAACTTATAAATTTGAATCAATGTAAGAAAGTTCCATTCATATTGCCCAATTCATAGTTCTGAAAGAGTTTTCTGGAAAAAAATTGCCATTGTAGACAACATTACTGTATCTTTTGTATGTAACTTTCTTCTGCATCCTGCTAAATTTATTTTCAGCTTCAGTGAGAAAAGGAAGAAGAAATAAAATATTGCAGTTATCTTTTCCATGTCATACAATTTGTAGCTGAAGGAGCAAACAAGATTAAGAAAATATTACACAGCATAACATGGAGCTAGGTTCTCCTATTTGAATCTTCCTACAATGCACCATTCCTATTAAGATGAAAACTTCATGTGGCCAAGAATAATAGTCCGCTTTCCCCTCTGAAGAAGAAATACTGGGATATGTAAGACCACGTTCATAGCTAGTTTGTCATCTTGTCACAAAAATGCATCATAAACAGAGGTGGGTTCTAAATGTTCTTACTGCCGGTTCGCTCAGGGGCACGCTGCAGCTGTGTGCGCATGCCCAGTGCTTTAAAAAAGCACAAGATCCAAGGTGTGGCAGGCCCAGTTTACTAATGGTTCTACCGAACTGGGGTGATAAGTTACTAGTGGTTTGGTAGAACCGGACCGGACTGAACCGTTAGGAACACACCTCTGATCCTAAAGCAAGGGAACCAGGGCAGAGATGGGTTTCAGCAGGTTCTGACCAGTTCTGGAGAACCAGTAGCAGAAATTTTTAGTTTTTTCGGAGAACCAGTAAATACCACCTCTGACTGGCCCAACCCCATCTATTCTCTGCCTCCCGAATCCCAGCTGATTGGGAGGAAATGGGGATTTTGCAGTATCCTTCCCCTGCCATGCCCACCAAGCCATGCTCACCAAGCCATGCCCACCAAGCCATGCCCACAGAACTGGTAGTAAATTTTTTTGAATCTCATCATTGAACCAGTGGTTGAAACAACATTGAGTTGGTGTCAATTCTTCAGTGAGAAAACTGGGCAGGGCCTCCACTTCTTCTAACATCTCCTGTTTGTAGAAGAATCTGGACCCTCTTTGAGTCACATCTTCTCATGAGGGAATGAATATTTATTAGTATAGTACCAGTAATAAATATAATGCTAATAAAATATTTAATGTAAGCAACGGCACAACAATAGGTGTCTTTTTCATTAATAACTTTTTAAAAATATTAACAAAACTTACCTAAATGTGCAATGAATTCTTGAGCTGAGTCAATATATTTAAGGATCCTTTTGAGAAATTTATAAGCAAATCTCTTTTCCATTGATGAAGCATCCAATTCCAGGTCATTTAAGCCTCTAGTGAAACAAAAGTTTAACCTATAGTTTAAAAAAAAATCTAGCAAGCAGCACAAAAAAGTTGAAACACTATGCTTATTGCAATTTAAGTTTTTATCACATTAAATCAGTTTATTAAAATTATGTTTAAAAATTCAGATGATCGAACATGGCATGTATTTAGCATTTACCTCCTTAAATTAGGTTACAGGATTTGTTCGGAGCATATATTTACTGGCCAACTAGGATGAGATTGGTATTAATATCTATTTATTTTCTTAAAATTTGATTTTAATTGCCCCTTACAGCAAAAGTACTATAGCAGAACTATAGCCAGTTTTTGTAGCTAGGGTGTAGAAAGCATGGATTTTATAAATATAAATTAAGATTTCCAACACTCTCATTAACAGGCTGAGGGCAATGTGAAAATAATATTCCTGTTTGTATTTTTTACAAGTATACGTCTATTTTCATTTAAGATACTAAGTTATTGTTTGAGTTTTTGCTAAAATCACACAGAACAAAACACTTGAACAGAGAATCTTATTTGCATGTGATGCATAACTTACCTAGATATGGCAATGCCATTTACAAGAAGAAATTTGAATAGTTCTTGGGCTTTCTCCCTATCTCGAGCTTTCTCTTTGGCTGTCAACGTGTCATAAGGTACCAACAATGGATGACCACCTCCTCCTATAGGAAAACCGTAACTTAGTAATACTTACCGCAATAGCAAAATTTTGAAAATACTCATAGACAAATACTATCATGTTTTTGGTATTTTCATATATTCCTATATTAAATGTCAGGTGCTGATTAAAACATTTCATGTTTACCTTTATTTTCCAATTCCATTTTCTTCTTTTTTGCCCAAATGTTATGATAGTTTTCTGCTATTATTTCTACCATTCCCTAGATCACCAAGAAATCAAGAAGCAATAATTTAAAAATCAAAATAACCATGTGCCAAGCCATAGATAATATAATTGCATTGAAATATATATTGCATTATTTGCTGTAATGATATATGTCATTAACATAAGTGATTATACGTATCATGTAGAGAAAGGAGGTACATTAATGAAAGTATCTGCTTAGGGATAAAATTATTTTACATATTGCTTTTTCGTGTGCTATAAAGTGCTTGAAGAGATCTAACAAACTTTTAGCTGTTATCACAATGAGTCTTTCCTTTTTCCCCCCCAGAACATAGAAGGTAGGGAAGATAACTTCAAACTCCTGAACACTTTAGCAATATTATTATTTAGTTAAAACCAGAATGCAAAGCAAATAAGCAATTTTCTCAATGGAGGAAAATAAGACGTGTACTCCTCAAAGTTCTCTGCTGGGATTAATGTTTTTAAACTTTTCATAAATTATCTTGGTTTAGAGCTAAGCAATAAGCTGGCTCAGTTGTAGATGATACCACTCTATTCACTGGTACAAAAAAATCCCAAAGGAACACTTTAAAGTGGCAATTCAATTTAAATAAATGTAAGTGATGCATTTTCCCCAATTTCACAAATACACTAAAAGGAATCTGAGCTATCTGAAAATTTTTGCCAGCAAAACTATTTAAGTTCATAGTGGATATGTGTCAATGAAGTTACAGTATCTGTTAGGCTTTCCAGCCAGCTCTGGGTAATAAATTAAAGAATCCCTGATATTGCACTGACAGTGTGCTACTGATTTACCAAGGCTAGACTTGGAAAAAAGTCTCTAAGCAAAGTTCATCTATAGAGGAAGCCATCTGTTTCTATCAGTGTCTGGTAGCCACCACTATCTATTTCAGTCCATCCCCATTTCTATGCTCCATCTACATTTTGTGAGTCTGGAAATGTTGGCAGCTTGTCCCTTTTTTCCTTCCGATTCCTGCAACTTAGAGGGGGGGTTTCCCTTTTTCTATCACTATCCATTCAACTTTATCAAAAGGTCACTGACCACAACCCAATACAGCAGAACCAACACAATCTCTAAAAAGAATTACACTGCCATACATCAAGAATATCTCAGAAACCACCAATAGACTACTGCAGCCACATGGAATCAGCATAAAACACAAGCCAACTAAAGCCCTTCAAATATCCTAAGCAGACCAAAACACCCAACAACACCAGAAGAGAGAACAGGAGTTATCCACAACATATAATGTAAGGACTGCAACAACCACTATGTAGAACAAACAGGTGAAGACTGGCAGAACGCATCCACAAATACCAACTAGCAGCCATAGGACATGATGAAAATTCTTAAATTTCACACCATATAAACAGATGTAACCATAGTTTCAATTAGGAAAATGTGATCATCCTAGATCAAGCTAAGTCCAAAAATATCAGACAAATTGGCCAACATAGACATTAACTGCATCTATAGATCAGGGGTGGGTTCTACTTCCCTTCCGGTTCAGAGTCGCACTGGAAGTGCGCATGCGGGCGCACACTCATCACTTCCAAGTGAAAACCCTGTGTGTATGCGCAGAAGGCTTTGGGAATGAGCAGAGGGTTGTTTTTCGGCCGATTTTTGGCCGGAGCACCGGTTAGGGGGCATGTCCAGCCGGCCGTTGTTCTTGGTTCGGCGAGTGGGTGGAAATTCCCGCTACCAGTTCTATCGAACTGGTCCGAACTGGCAGGAACCCACCTCTGCTATAGGCTATGCAAAAGAGACTATCACCTAGCTCAAAAGGGAACAAAAAGACCTCAGCATCTGTCCACCAGCAATCAGCACCCCTGATCAGCATAGATTAACTCCAAGGTTAACATCAGACCAACAATCAAGTAAACAATACAAGAAACTGCCAAAGCGTCATCAGCAAACAGCCCAAACACAGAATCTTTAAGACCATCCCCACCAACACTGACAGGCAAGCCACTAGAATATGAATTTACAGCAAACGGCACTCCTTACCAGCACTGACAATGTTACCTAGTTTGGTAAGAAACGTCTACAAGAAAACAAGGAAGCTCAGAGAATACCAAGCACCCCTTCTATCAACCCAAACTGGAGAATTTCATTCTGTCAAATACTCTCTCTCTCTCTCTTTTCTCCACATAGAAGGCTAAGACAGCACATAGTTCTATCTTATCTTCCACTTTAGGAACTCCTCACACTTTAGAAATCTCCACTTCTTCACTCAGCATTTCAGAAATCTTCCTTCTTCACTCAAGGGTCACAATTCTTCTAGTTCTACTTTGTCAGGACTTCCCCAACTTCAAATCTCTTCTCACAGATTCAGCCAGATTATAAGTGTTTCAAATTTTGTCTACATTTCAATTTCTCCAAAGTATTGGACACTTTAAGACAAACCTGGAGTTCCCTGGAAAGTACAACATTTGAAAGATCAAGAGGTGCTGGGCTGTAGCCATTCCCCTGTTATCAAAAGAAGATAAATTGGCCATTATTGTTCATTCTTGAGATGACTTTCATGTCGAATTATAGAAACTGGAGGAAATTTAGAAACGAACGATTTTATATTTAATTTTAAACAATAAAGTAAAAAGCAGAATGTTCTTATTCTTTATTATATTTCAGATAATATGAAGAGTTATGGACTTCATCGCCTTAGCAATTGCCATGCATTAAAAACTATACAGTTCACAATCCTTCCAGGTTCTTTGGCAGAGCATGATAATGATTTGAGTGGCAAACAGACATTGAAATAAGGAGAAGATCTGCGCAGTTGACACTAGCTTTCAAAAAAGTAAATAAACTGGTTAGCTGACTGAACCTAAGACTCGAATTTTCATTGGCAGGTTACATGCTGTTATGTCTTTCCAGTTCTATAATTTTTAAGGATTTTGATTGTAGTAGTAATAACTAATATAAACTAAGCTTAAAGAAATAAAAAAGAATAGTAAAAGTATAAAACCACAAGAAAAGACAAAAAGAAATAAAGAAAAGAAATATAATAATGAAAATGAAAAGAAATATATATAAATACATAACTCCAAAAAATCATCACAAGTATAAACAAATGTAGTAATTCTTAATCCCCTATAAAGTTAAACAGATATCCTATATCCCATTCCTTATGTACAATCAAATCCAGAAAATATCAGCTTTTCAATCCTAATATCAGCAATATTTAGGACATACAATATGCAAAAATAGATCAATTACAAGAAAAAATTAAAGGGAAAAAGCAATGGAAGGCAATGCATATCTTCACTGGATAATTTATGTTAAATGTTTGGCAAAAATATAATGTCTTTGTTTTGACAATAATATTAGAAGAGCAATAAACACTGATGGTCACCAAATCCCAGCAGGATACAATGCTAAAAGAAATATTAAACAATTAAATTTATTAAAATACATCTAACAGCAATTATTATACAATTACCCCCAAGAGGGTAATGTTTTCAGTCTTTCTCTGTATGTGGTAGGAGTTTTAGAAGAAATGATACACCAGTCCATATGTTAAGGATTGGTATATTAAATTAGCTGTTTTCTCTTTGTTCAGTATTTTTGCTAAATAAACCATGTAATATTTACTGTGAGCAAACGTTCCTGAATTAATTATCTCCATTTAAATAAACTATTTCCTTTTTGCTGAAACACAGTAGATAGTTTGCTGTACTACATCTGTGGTATTTAGCTGCAAAATTTGCATGTAGTTATGTAGACATGTGCAATTTCATGTCGATGTATGAATATCGACATTGCAACGAACAGAATATAAGAAACTAAAATTCTCACATTTTTGCATTTTTATCTTTCAGTGACATGGAAAATGGTCATAATTATACATTACATAAACTGTAGACACAAAGCCTTGACAAAGTCCTGTCCTATTGTACACCATGTAACCTCAATGAATATGTTTTAATTATAGACTTCTTTAAAAAAATACAAAAACACTCATGTAATTTATGATTCATTTATCCTTGTTATGTCAGAAATTTGAATATTATGTGCCTCAGTTTCTTTTAATGAGTTTTACCGATTGTATAGAACAGGTAACATATAAAATATGATTTGAGCTTGTTGATTGTTTCATTGTTGATCATTTATTTTCGAAAATTTATATTGTCACCCAATTCACTCTTAGTGACTTCGGCAATTGACAAAGATAAAAACTCAACATAAAAACAATAAGAAGTAATAACCGCCAGAAGTCAATAGGTTGACTTCTGGGCCACTAAGAGAAAAAGGTTGTTCCTATATTAGGCTACTCTGAATCTTCCCCTGTTTATATAGTAAAGCAAGATTTACTAGTGGAAGGCTTTATCATTTGATTTCTGCTAATTTATTGTCTGACTTCATAACTACAGGTAAAGTTAAAGGAGTGTGTCAACCCTGAGGCTGACCTGACCAAAGACATTTTGAAACTTCAGTGTTGCCCTACTGGAGTGGAGGGATAGGGAGGGGGGAATAGAAATAGCTGGAGTTTTGTAGCCAAAACAAAATACTTTCTCCTGGGTACCAAGGACATTCTCACACCTGGTCAGAGAGAGTAGGGGAGTGACATTACCAGGCAACTGGACAGTGTCTTGATTAGATCATGTGACTGATTGTTTGGGGAAGAGGAAGAACTTTTACTTTTAATTAGGTGAAAACCGTGGGAACCTTCAGAGTCGGTTTTCACCAGAACTGTGCCAATATGATAT
>JANHFT010004242.1:122158-135791 GCA_032467955.1 Pseudoxenodon macrops | reverse complement strand
CACTTGGCCAATAAAGAATTCTATTCTATTCTATTCTATTCTATTCTATTCTATTCTATTCTATTCTATTCTAAACCATCCAGTTCTGAAGGCCATTAATCCTTGTCCTCCTTTAATATTTTCGGGGTATATAATATTTTAATATCTTCTCCTGATATTTTTCCAGGTCCTAACTGTGAAATAAAATCCTTAACCTCAAAAAGTAGACACAGACAGTAGTCGGGAAGAGCACTTTAAGAATAAATCACTGCTGGATTTTTGCAAATATATTTGAACATTATTCTTCTATATATCTGCAGATATTTGACAGCCTTTGTCCTTAACAGCTGTTCACCTATTACCAGAATATTTTCTTTAAGATGACCATATTTGAATGTAGAATTGACCATGTATCCATAAAACATTTTGCATTTGTTTTTGATAGCAAGTTGTCAATTAATTAAATAATCTTTCTAGACAAGAAGATTAACTAGTTTATCAATAGGTATCTACAGGTCAAAGTCAAGAATAACATGAAAAGGATTAAACAAAAGCTCCTTTAATAAGGATCTAGCACACTAATCAAGAAATGTTTATTTAAATAATCTCAGCAACCTGTGTGATTTTCTTATTTCCCTTCAAAAGAACCTTCATGTGGTTCTTTAAAAAAAATCTAGCACAGATTTCCCCCCCCCCTTTCATTCCCTAGCAAAATGCTCTGCCAAAATGAAATCTTTTACAACATCATATTGTTTAGGCACAGAAAGTGCTATGTGGAATATGCTAATGTCAAACCTTGAAGTATTTATAGGTCCCCCCCAATGTATATATTTGCATATAAATGTAATTTGGTTTTACACAAGCTGAATATTTGTGGAAACAAATTTGCATAACAGCCACCGAAACAAAATGCAGCTTTCAACTGCTAAGTTTTTCTGAACTCAAATAAAGGTGAATTTAGACATCTATGGTTATGCAAACAAAGAATTATGTATAAATATGTGGGTGCATTAGGCTTTCTCAAACAAAAATCTATTTAGCCATGTTTTCCACAACTTATATCTTTTGCATTTTTATTTTTTAGTAGAACATTAACACTGCATTTTGTAAAATACTAAGGCATAGTTGTATTGTTTGGTAGAACACTGTTTTATATTATAGAGTTGGGCAAACTAAATTATTTCTGAAATGCTGAATATATTTGGCTTCAGGTCCTTTCTACAGTGTTAAATACTGTCTTTTTAATTGATCCCAAATAATTAGAAACAAATCACCCATTAATACTAAATACCAAAACCGAAAAAGATTTTTTAAAGAATAGTTTTAAAGAAAAAGATTCTTTAAAACAAACAAAACACTGGATTATCTAACCTTTGGAAATTGTAGTTCCAGCTGATTATAGTTTTATCAAGAGAAGATATTGCTTGCAATTAACAATCAGCTGACCAGCTTTCATTAGCTGAATTAGTTTCAGATTGGGCTGCTGGCAAGCATCAGCTAAAAACATGTTGGGGGTCCAAATCCAATTATATTGATTTTTCAGCACCTTAAGAGAAAAGCCTGGTTTGGGAGAGGGAGGTTTAATTTGTTTATTTCCCTCTCTAAGAGATCAAATATTTTCTTCTACTATTCTTCCTAGGAACAGAGCATATACCCTTTGACCAGGGGTGGGTTCTAACTTACCTCGCTGCCGATTCACTGCCTTCCCTGCCGCGTGGGTGCATGCATGCTTCATGGTGCTCGCAGGCGCAGTAGGAAAAAAACCAAAAAAATTGCAAAACAAAAAGACCAAAAACAAGATGGCGCTGCATGTGCAGTGCTGGAAACTCGGCTTCTGTGCATGCGCAGAAGAAAAGAAACCCAAAAATAAATTCAAAAAAAAATTCCACCCACCCAAAATAAAAATTAAAAAAAAAAAAAGATGACAGCGCCCATGGAGCAGAACCAGCTCTGTGACATCACCAGTGGCCTATTACCTACTCAGTAAAACTGGTCCGAACTGGTAGGAAACCCACCTCTGCCTTTGACTATTCACTTGGTAGGATATAAGTTAGCTAGATGCTAGGTTTTGCCTATTTCTATAAAGTGTTTTTCGTAAAGAATAAATTCCTTGTAAAGGATACAAATTCTTTTGTAGTGATAAAACCTGTTTCACTAATTATTGCTTCAGTCAGATTCCTGCTCTAGGGAACACTCACAAAATACTTCAGCCTCCAACAGAACCTATATGTTTAACTCAGCAACTAAGCTGTAATCAACACATCTCTCTTAAAATGCTATAACAAACACTCACAATCTTCACCATCTGGTGCCATCCGAAGTATTGGATTTTAATTCACAAAATTTCAGCCAGCGAAGACAGTCCCTGATTGGTGGGTAGCAGACAGTAGAGGAGGCAAAAAGAATTAGCAGATTCACACCTATCTCCTTCTCACAATCCTAATTGCATCAGCATTGCAATAACCCAACAGTGGGTTTCTTGACAATAATATGATACATATTTTAGAATTTAAACTACATTTTAATTTTTATTTTTTTATGCTGCCCAGTTTCAGTATTCCATTAACAGAAAATAAAAATGCAGACTGATTAAAGCAAATAAAAATAATGAGGACTCTTTAGTGGAATATTTTTTTTCCAAAGGATCTGGCAGTTAGTGTGAGAATTGAAGGTCTAGTGAAGAGTAATTAATTAACTCAATGCAAATAGAAGTGATGAGGAAGATTCCCCTGAGAGCAAAAACAATGTTATTCATTCTAACGGTTGAAACATTGATATGATCCCTAATGATAAGGATAATACAGAAAGCTGGTAGTAGCAATGTGCAAAACTGCCATTCAAGATGGCTACATAAATGGATACTGCGGCTGGTTGCTCCTTCTCCCAGTGTATGGTGTGGATGATTGTTTGTGTGTTTTGGATGTTTTCCTTGATTGAACCCTGTGGGGCAAGGAGCATCTATAGTGGGCAAGCCTTGTTACAAATTGGACTGAAATGTGAAAAGGCTATTGTAGATAATTTTATATGTTCTCATAACATACTGGAGGAGGCAGCTAAGACCTTGGGGGAGCCATGGATTACTATCCCTGCAGGAAGGAGGAGGAGGAGGCAGAGAAAACAGGAAAAGAAAAAGAGGGTGTCATGCAGGTGTTCTTTTTAAGCTGAGTAAACCTTCAATTCCAAGTATATTTCTTACCAATGCAAGATCTCTTACTAACAAAATGGATGAATTAAGACTACAGATTGCAAAGACTAAATTTATGAAGGACTGCTGTGTTTTGCTAATCACAGAAAGCTTGGCTTCATTCACTCATTCTGGATGTAGTTGTTGAAGGCTACATAGCTCACCAGCAGGACAGGAGTAGATAATCTGGCAAGAGCAAAGGATGAGGTTTAAGCCTTTATGTGAACAAAAGCTGGTGTATCAATATAAAGACTGTAGACAGGCACCGCTCCATATTTTTATTTTATAGTATTTAAGTTGCGAAAACCCAGCTAGGCACTAGAGAAGAGATATTAAAAAATTCATTTTGCCATCCAGAAATCATCCAAACATTTGCAGCCCTAGAAATTGTGAATCATTTACAACACAAAAAGGAAAAATATAAAAAAAGATTTTAAAGAATATAACCAAAGTTTCTCATGTGTCCAATCCTAAACATTAAGTTGGTAGATAATATAATTTGGTCTTTCATAAACATACATGGGAGAGCTTGCCCAAAGTGAGTGTTAGTCAAAACAAATAAGAACTTGTGTACAATCTGTCCTTTGCTTAAGATGAACTTTTATTTCTTCTTTATGAGGACAAAAGTTCAAATTGATCCTTAACTTGCTCACCTGGAGTATTTAAATACATTTCTCCTCCTCTTTATGAGGTTCATGGAGCATTGAACAAAAAATATCTTGAAGATGTCTCAAAGGTGCACTTTCTTTGTTTTTCCTTGAAGACATTTTGCTTCTCATCCAAGAAGTTTCATTGTTTCTGACAGTATGATGGGGGGCGGAGGATAAGTAATCTTTCCTCTCCCCACCATCCTACCAGAACCCAATGAAGCTTCTTGGATGAGAAGCAAAACATCTTCAAAGAAAAACAAAGAAAATCCTGTTGGCTTTTTTGAGACATCTTTGAGACAACAAAGATTACTGAGAATATCCATGCACATCCCTTGAAGATGTAGGAAGGAGAAAATGTATTCAGATTTGCAAGATTCTGTTACTGTAACTATATAATAAAAGTACTATTTATGTTCATAACACTGGTTTTCAAGTGTGATCTAATATCCATTGGACTTTTGTATGCTCTCCAGAATCATTGGATTGTGATGGCTTATAAATATTGTTAAATAAATAAATACATTGCACTGCCTCAACTATTAAGGCCTATTGTATGTCAAGCCTGAAGCGTGCAGAGGTGCTGTATTTATAAAAACAATATAGAATCATTTAAGGGAAGTAATTGTTGAATTCCCCTTGCTTTATTTGTTTCCTCACCCAGGGTCACAAACCACTACCAATGACTCTGCTTAACACATAATGAGGGCAAGATTAGATGAGAGTTTTGTTTGTTTGTTTGTTTTTGTCAAGTGTATATTTCATTACAGACAAAGAATAAACATGATTGTGAATATATAAAATGTACAAGCATGGTTATGAGTACCTGATATTTTACCAATGCATGGGAGACATTAGCACAGAGTCAGTAGGCACACTTGTGCGCTTATGCATATTAGTGTATAACTAACTAGTTATAGGTAACTGGGACAGAAGATTTACTCACCATCCAAGTCATCCAAAGGATGACAGATCAGATGCCTATGACTTCAAGTCATTTCTCAACCCAGACCTCCTTCCATCCTTTCTTCTGAAAACTTACTTAAAAGGAAAAGAAAACCTCTCTTCTTAAATACCATGTCCCTTTTCTGTCCCCTTTTCTATTCATTTTTCTTTTCAACAGCTTTGCATGGCATTGCTATGGGGCATATAATAATATTGACATGGTTTCTGTTTAGATTGACTTGTTAGTGGAACATCTGAGAATACACATAAAAGTGAAAATCACAGCAATCTCATTCATGGGTTTTCAGGTATAATGGCCCAATTGTTGAACTATATTTTATCATGGTATGTAGCTACGGGAAAGTCTGACATGAACTTTTGCTAGAAGTTCAATAGGTTATCTTTTATTTCAGCTATATTTGACTCCTAGTTTTGTGGAACTATATCTAGTGAAACATATAGTAACTTGAAACACTATACAAAATTTCTTAAGTCCATTATATGTGAATTCATAGCCTTATCAATTCCGGCATTAAATTTCATCTCAGAAATTTAACTGCTGAATGTTATGACTTTTACTTTCATCCAAAGGTCACTATGAACATATCTAGTTCAATTTATGGGTTGATATTATCAGTTTTAGCTAAAAACCCAGACTGTATAATTATTTATTCTTATGACATTGTTACCATTAAATATAACTTCCCCGCATCCATTTTAAAAATGTACTTTATTTTTTGTTATTTTGTAAGCTGCCACAAAGGATTTCTTTTGTGAAAGAGAAATCTATACCATAAATTTATCCTTTTCTAAACAATGTGTTTTTATCTTTCTTTTTCTTTCCAAGTTTTACCATTTGGAGACTGTAAGGAATAGGATGATATAAAATGATGATGTTTTCAGTAGGTTTCCTTCATTGACTGATATATATTCTCTAGTTATAAATGAGTAAAATAATGTGAATTAACAAAACTAAACATTTCTTTGCATAGTGACATCACTACGGGGAAATCAGTATAAAAGAAAATAAGCTAGCAACAGCAATCAGAAAAATAAAACATTTTCACGAGGAAGAGTAAATTATCTATGGAAATTAGATGGTAAAAATCTGTCGGAAAAGGAAGGAGGATTTTCAGGTCAATCAAAACACACACACACACACACACACACACACACGAGAAAAGATAACCTGGATTTGAAGAAATGTAGATTAATGAGAGAAGATACACAGGATATATGGTGGATGTATGGCTTGATCTACATCCATTCTAGCTGTGAAACAGGTAGTTACCCAACACTTCACATAGTGAAGAGGAAGCTTCACATTGTGAGAACTTTGAGATACCTGAACTACACATTATATCCTAGATTCTAGAACTGTGATGGCGAACCTCTGGCACGCATGCCTGAAGTGGTACATGGAGACATGTCGGCTAGCACATGGTGCATTGTCCGTTCCTCTTCTGGGTTTCTGGAGTGCATGCGCATGTGATGATCAGCTGGTCTTTGTGCATGTGACAGTGCCAGAAATCAGAAGAGCTGGTCTCCCATTTTCTGGTGTGAGCATGTGTGCCAGCCAGCTGATTGGCGTGAGCGCATGCGCGGCAGTAACTGGAAGACTTGTTGTCCGGCACATATGCATGTGCCAGAAACCAGAAGTGCATTTTCCAGCACACACATGCCCCCTGGGCAGCTCTTCTTCCTGGTTGTGGCCCAGATGAGCACGCATGTTCCCTTTTGAGTGCCGCCCACATGCTCCAGAGTTGGGTTCCAACCAGTTCTATCCGGTTCTATAGAACTGATAGTAACTCCACGGTGACGTCATAGAGCCGGTTCCATCGGTGTCTCCGTGGGTGCCGCCATCTTGGATTTTGATTCTGCGCATGCGCAGAAGCTAGTTTTTGATTGCTGCATGTGTGCATATGTGAACGCTTCACACACACACACACGCAGCGCAATTCTGAGCGAACCAGAGGCAAAAGTATTCACAACCCACTCCTGACATGTTCCCTTTTGGGCACTCGGTGCCAAAAAGGTTTGCCATCACTGTTCTAGAAGATCTATAAAAACAACTGGATCTGAAGCCAACACCTGAAGCTGAAATGTTACTGACATCCCCTCCTTTACAGAGCATAGCCACTGATATGAGGCATAAAATCATGGATACATTAGATGCAGTCAACCCTTTTTTAAATGTTACACTAATCGTACAGAAAATATGGATTAGGGTATTGTATTTAGCTACCATGCCACTTCATGACATAAAGATCACAAATTTTTGTATAAATAAATGTCAATTTATAACCTTTCATGCTTCCTTAGGCAATTAATTCCTTAATTGAAGGTTGACTGAATGTAATGCAAAACTTTGCTGTTCAGTTATTATACATTTCTTCTCAAAGCATGTTTCTTAATCAAATGATTAGAAACCAATGGAAATGTCACGATTATCCCTTTTTTGGATTAAAATAATGCTAACAACCATATCAATATTCAGTCAACTTTGCTAAATTTATCTCCTTTCATTTTATTCATAGATTGTTGCTTTTAAAAGAAACGATATCAAGTCATTTGTTTAATGATGCACATAGTCTGCGATTATATATATATATATACATTCAGCAGATAGATGATAGATACAGTAGATAGATAGATATGCTATAGATATGTAGATATAGATATAGATATGTATATCCAAGGTGCCCTAGGATATTCCTGTCAGGAGAAAGTTGAAAACCCAAAGCCATTTTCCTATGCTTGACTGGAAATTGGTTGATGTTACCAAATTGGAGGGAACGCGGCTAAGACACTGAGCTTGTCGATCAGAAAGGTCGGCAGATTGGTGGTTCAAATCCCTAGTGCCGCGTAATGGACTGAGCTCCCATTACTTGTCCCAGCTTCAGCCAACCTAGCAGTTTGAAAGCATGTAAAAATGCAAGTAGAAAAATAGGGACCACCTTTGGTGGGAAGGTAACCGCGCTCCATGCACCTTCAGCATTTAGTCATGTTGGCCACATGACCACAGAGATGTCTTCAGACAGCACTGGTTCTTTAGCTTTGAAACTGAGATGAGCACGGTCCCCTAGAGTCAGGAACGACTAGCACATATGGGAACCTTTACCTTTATTTACCAAGTTGTGTAGTGAAATATTCACTATCAGATAATCAAGCTCAAGGACCACCAAGGACATTACAGTTCAATTTTAAGCTACATGTACTGTGTTCTATTGGAGTTGCTTATTTATTTAAAACATTAAAGCAACTCTGCAACCAATAAAGAGTATAAAATAGTATAAAACCAATAGCCATGCAACTATAAATAGAAAGAGCTGGTGCCATAGCCAGATTTCTTTGATGTATCCTTCTTGTTCCACCTCACCCTATCCCAATTCCTGAAAAAGGAACCAGGTTTTAGATCTGAACTGAAGAAGCTTCTTGAATGACAAGTGAAATGCCTGCAAGATAAAACAAAGTCCAATTGTCTTTTTAAAAAGCACCTTTGGGACAGTATAAGAATCTCCATAGACAACCAGGTTGTAAGTAACTTTGGGAAGGTTAGAAGAGTTGGGCCAGTCAGATCTAAAAAATGAGGATGTTTCATAGGGCAAGAGCTGCAACAGACAAGGCACACTTCTGAGGACTCACAAATGGCAATGTTTAAAGGAAGAGACTTAGGAGCAGGCTGCATTAGAAAATTATAGGCACCTGTGTTACCTTCTTTCCCTTCCATCTGAGTGTTTTCCCAGTGTCAGCATGGCAGAGTTGCCAATAAAGCAGCAACCTTAACAAAGGTATGGGGGAGGAGGGAGGCCAATTCAGGTGACACATATTTTTGGAGTAAACTGAGAGGTGTATCAACAAAACGAAAGAAGACATTTTTCCTTCAGAGGGTCCAGGGAGAAAGAAGCATAGAGGCTCAGCCAAGAAAAGCACAACTAGAAAACATACAAGCTGTATTTTTGTATGTGTGTCATTAAAAAGCTGCAACAGAGAAGAAAAAACGAAGTATAAGAAATCCCAGAGAGAGGAATTAAAATAGAAGAGGTTGTGTTAGATATTGTGACCATATATATATAGTGTGTGTGTGTGTGTGTGTGTGTGTGTGTGTTTCCGAGATCAAATCCCAGAAGGGTATGGCTAGCTAATGAGAGCTAAATAGCTTGAAATAGATCTATACAAGTCTCCCTTTATTTATTTATCAGCAGTATATTATATATATATAAATATAAAGGTTGTTCCTAAACCAAGGTAAAACTGCTAGTTTCATCAAACTGAAAATGCTGCATTTTATGAAGAAAACCTTCAGATGTTTACCTTAGAAAACCTTCTAAGATGTGTACTTAAACGAACTATGAAGAATAAGAAAAGATGGGGATCAATAGGAGTTTTTTTCAGTTCAGTTATAGAAATGAATATTGGCTCTGGTTTTTAAATACTACCTTGAGTGACTCCTACATACAATGACTTTGCATATTCAGCAACCAGACTAAAATATTCAAAGCCTACCTCATTCAGATGTTTACAGAAGCATTGATGGTGGTGTCCCTATCTCTGTTCCATAGAAATATAAAACGGAAATATATTTTCACTCCCAGAAAGAACTTTCATTGTTGGGCACTTTTATATGCAATACAAGATGAATGTCAAAAATGTACAAGGCCTATGAGCATTAAATCTGCCCCACAAGTACAATAAATATTATGCCTTTGAATGGTTGCAGTGCAATCTTCTATCACGCTGTCCTTGAATATAGTTTGAAAGCAGCCACTGGTGCAGAATTTTGCAGATATCCCTTTGCTATAAGGAGCATAAACATCTAGCTTCATCCCTGAATCAATTTTCCACAACTAGCCTAACATATATCCCTGCAGGAGTGCCACCTTTAACATATAGGTAGTCCTTGCTTAAAGACCATTTGTTTAATGTCTTTGGAGATTCCCAGTCTCCAGATCATGGTTGTCACCCAGGTGCTTTTTCAAGAAGAAACTGGACTCTCTTTCTTTTTCCTTGAAGTTGTTTTGCTTTTCATCCAAGAAGCTTCTTCAGTTAGAACTTGGATAAGAAGCAAAATATCTTCAAGAAAAAATAAATAAAAATCTAGTTGCCTCTTGAAAAAGGACTTGTAGGATGACCATTTATTCACTGACTATTCAAAGATGCACTGCTATTGAATGAAGGGTACTTACAAATGTCCTTAAAGTTCTGGTCATTGCAATGCCTCCATGGTTATGTGATCATCCCTGCCAGCCCTCCACAAGCACAAGGGGGGGAAAGCTACCAGTGAAGTTACAAGTAGCTCTGGCAAGTCCTTAGTCCTTCCCTGCCTTTCTGGGCACCTGGTCAAGCCATTTTTCCAGGAGGAGACTGTCTTCCTAAACTGTCTTGCTTATACCCACAACAGCCCTCTCACCCAACTTGCAAACAGCCTGCACCAGGCTCCCCGCCATCCCTGGGTTTCCTGGCCCATCTTCAGGTCTCAGATTTTAAGTATGAAGCAGTTGGTAAAGAAGAAGCTCCAGCTGAATTTATGGAACATCAGCCCCAGAAAGATAAACTCAGGAATCACATGAGGCTGATAAAACACAAGCAAAACCTAAGCAGCTGGAAAAGTTAAAGAAGGATGATATAGGACCCCCCAGCTCATGTACCTAATGAGCAGAGAGGAGAGTAGCATAAGGAAGATCTATTGTTCCTCACCAAGCAGAGAAGTAAACATTCTTATTAGTGGCACCTCTGACTCTACTCCCTTTGCTGGGAACAGACTGACCTTTAGGTCTTGTGTGACTACCACATGTGAATTCTGTTTGTGAACCTCTGACTGGCTGACAACCTTGACCCAGGTCTTTGCAACTTAGACCAACTTTGGATTACTCTTCTGCATGTTCCTGTTTCAAAATAAAATTCGCTTGGTAAGCCTTTGCTTTGTTGGCATTTCTTGCTTCATTGTTAACTCTGCTGCCTGGAAGTAAAACTTATAGTCTCCTGAGAAAATGCTTGTGCACGTGTGGCTGAAACCCAAAGTTGGACACTGTGGTGCCCTTGTGCTTCTTATCTGAGATTCTCACCCCTGCTATGAATCTTTGGGTTATGACAGCCATTGGGACAGCTGAATTGCTGTTGTTAAATGATGCAGTCACATGACACCACACTTTATAATTGCATTGCTTAGCAACAGCAATCCAACTGCTGTCATAACTTGAGGACTATTTATAGTTTTCTATTGTCCTCTGTGATTGGAAGGGGAGGCCCTTCTCTAGGTTCTCTCCTTTTAAGAAATCTGATTGATAGGGAGATATCTAAGAGCCTTTTTAATAGTTGTAATATCTCTTCAGAAATCCAGGAAATTTTGCTTTATAATCATTGTATATTCTGCCATTTACAACCTTAGTAAATTGAGAAAAGAGACCTTTCCAAATATTGCATTTCTTAGCATAGAACAAGATCAGCACTCATAGCCATATGAAACCATCAAAAAATGGATACTTTTGGCAGTCACATATCTGGATCATATTAACATATGATAGCATAGACTGCTGCCAAATTTTGATGCATAACATTTTCTTTCAGGTATCTTATTGTAAAACCTTTGAGAATTCTTTGGGTTGTTCATTTTAACATTCCATCAGCTCCACTAACTTTTACATCATGGGACTGTCAACTTCAAAATCACAAGTATGATTTTCAGAGTGTGATTTGCTCACTTCCAGCTAAAATTACATATTTGGGGAATCAGTTCATTGCACCCCATACTTTCTGCCTAGAGCATCTTTTTAATTTAAGCTCAAATGAATTTAGCTTCATTTTTCTATCCATCCAGGAAGTTCTTTCTATCTACCCAAACCAATCAACCCTCCAAACCTTTACCTCTTTCATTGTCTCCATTGAATTAATAGCTACTGCAGGAGATAAAACATAATGTAGAGGAAATAAAACTCCTAGTAAGGAAGGAAGCTTGAAAAGATACTACTGATGGTAAAAGAGAAGAGATTTGAAAGTTCAATTGATAGTGGAAGCAATCAAGTGTAGGCATGCTGAGAGTCTGAATCAATTTGGATTGCTTGGATTAAGTAGCACTATAAGAAAATAGGTTTTGTAATATGACCCAATTTAGTTTGAGCTTTGGGGAATTTATTCACCACTGTTTGGATCATCCCTTATGTCCATGTGAAAAAGCTGGTTTTGATTTTGCTCATCAATTGAGCTGTTGCTATTTGCTGTTGCTATCGCAACATTTGTATTTAATATGGAATGGTGGCTTTATTTGTATATTAATATTAATGTGCAATATGTACTGTATTTTGAAGACAGGGCATTATTATAAATCTCATGCTCTGAAAACTTCAGTTCAAAGTTAGCTCTATTGATCATCTATGCAATGAAATCTAGAAGAAGAAGAAACAATTCTTTAAAATTTGGAATATTAACCTTTGCAATCCAAGCAAATCCATTATTGCATAAAGATAGAAGGTAATATGTTTCATAAATTTTCTTCATCTAAACATTTCTACAGATTTTTGAGTTTCAAAATGCCTAGTTTTGTTGCCAAAGTGGAGCTGATGCATTGATTCGCCTTTTAAAAAAATAATCTGAAATTTGTGCAAAAATTGCTTTCATTCCTTTCCTTCATATCCAGCCTATATCTCAATTTATTAAATAAATGTACTGATAAAATTTTCCCCAAAGCAAAAGGAAAACTATTCACATTTGTGAATATGGCAAAAATCAAGAACATCTTTATGAGCAGTGGTGGTGCAATGGTTAGAATGCTTTATTGCAGGCTAATTCATTGCTTACTCCAGTAGTTTGATTCTCACTAACTGAAGGTTGATTCAACTTTCTATCATTTCAAGGTCGGTAAAATGAGGACCCAGATTGTTGGGGGCAATATGCTGACTCTGAAAACCTCTTAGGCAGGACTGTAAAGTACTGTGAAGCTGTATATAAGTCTAAGTGCTATTGCTAAGTGCTATTATTTCTTCTCACATTATTTATGGCTTTCCTATGTTAATGAAGTGCAGCTGTTAAGTTGAATGTAACTGCAGTTATGATCATGCATAACTGCAGATCTTATGAAGAAGCTTAGCCATATTTAGCCAAATGAAGTTAAACATTCTCTTCAGATCTGCTTTGTAAATATGCAGAACTTGGAAATGAAGGGGTTATGGAGCAGACTACACATTCAGCTCTTTATTGATAGAAAAAATGAACACCCAACAAGAGTTAGAATCTGTGATTGTATTTCTTTTTCATACACTATTTTATCATAGTCTGTCAATGCAATATTAAGCATCATCAGATCAAGTGCTTCAAATATACATTAATGCATATTTGAAATATGCATTAATGCAATATGCAAAATATGTGTGTGTGTGTGTGTGAAAGATATTGAAAAAGAGCAGGAGAAATTACAGGCTTGCAATCAACTGAACTTGCTCCATTTCTGGAATTAATTTTAGACGTTTGCCATGCATATCTCTGAGTTTTTTGTCCTCAAAAGGGAAAGGAAGTGAAGAAACAGCCTAATCTTTCTGTAGGAAGTAGGCTAAAGTAAAAAGCTGAAGAGTATTGGTCTTCCAACTAGGAAAAAGCTGATACACAACAAAGAGAACAAAACTGAAGTTGCTTCCTTGCTACTTCTATTTGTCCTAGTGGTCAATAATACAAAAGATGCAGAAACTCCTTTTCTGGAGCTGCATCTCCAATACGTTCAGTTGTAGCCTAGATTTACTAGATCTGAGTTGTGAAAAGACCAATGACCACAAGATGGCTACAAACAGAGGTAGGTTCTGAATCTTCTTAGTGCTGGTTTGCTCAGGGTCGCGCCTCGAGCGCACGTGTGCGGCACTCAAAAAAAATTGCTTCTGCCCACGTGCAGAAG
>JANHFT010004242.1:88518-107415 GCA_032467955.1 Pseudoxenodon macrops | reverse complement strand
TATTTATTTATTTATTTATTTATTTATTTATTTATTTATTTATTTATGTCAAGCAAATGTTAGAAAACAGATACAAGTATAAACAAGATTATGAATACATGAGATGGATTCGGATAAAGGGGAACAATAGGACAGGGACGGTAGGCACGCTTGTGTGCTTATGCACGCCCCTTAAAGACCTCTTAGGAATGGAGGAATGGAGTGAAGTCTACAGTAGACAGTCTAAGGTTAAAGGTTTGGCAGTTTGGGGAAGAAACCACAGATCCACGTAGTGAACTAGCTTCCTCCTGGAGTATTTCAAGATCATATCCCTTCTTTCCTTCCTTTCTTCCATCTTCTGCCATCGGAACAGATGAAGCTTCTTGGATGAGAAACAAAATGTCGTCTTCTTCAAGAAAAAGAAAAAAACAGACCAGTTGCCTTTTGAAGAAAAAAGCATCCCTTCCTACTAACTTTTTCTGACTTCTTGGTCCTAATTTTCCTTCGCAGTGGCATTTATTCCTCCTTTTATTTGTGTCTTGCTCAATTTTTAACTTCTTATTAAAATTATTTAGACAGTTCTGCATCTGCTCCCTTTGGTGCATAGATTTTGGACGATGAATCTTATTTTATGCACACAGTGCGAAGAGTGGTGTAATACGTACAGACAAGCTTACCGTTAATAATTTAATTTAATTTGTTAATTAACAAATTATTTAGCAGTACAAAATTAATTCACAAAAATGCAGTGCCTGGATCTGGAGTGAGAAAGATTCTCAGAAGTGTGGCTGATGATATATACACATAAAAATTAAATTAAATTAAAGAAAATAATTTTGCCATGTTGAATTTAAAAAAATAATAAAGGCAGGTTATAAATCAAATAAATACTATGAAGCTGGAAAAAGATAAGCATTTTAGGAGAATTGCACATGAAAAATACACAGCTCCCTTTTTTTTTTTCACAAGTATAAGCTGATACTATTCTGTTGTCAAAGAAACTACATGAATGGTTCATAAATAGTTACTCTGAGAACCTATTTGTTGTAGTGGTTTTTGCGCTGGTATAGAAACAGGAGATTGTGAGTTTTAGTCCTGCTTTAGCATGAAAAAAACAACTGGGTGACTTTGGGCCAGTCATTAACTCTCAGCCAAACTCACTTCATGGGGTTGTTGCTGTAAGGAAAATAGGAGAGGAAGGAGTATTATATAGGTTCACTACCTTTAATAAAGGTGGGATACAAATCTAATAAATAAATCAATACACACATCGATGAGTTTTTTTCTGTATTCTGAAGATAGATAATTTTATAATTTTATTTAAGCAAGTAAAATATTAAACGCCTGGAGCCAAAAACATATGAAGAACAGTTGCAGGAATTGGGAATGGCTAGTCTAGAGAAAAGAAAGACTAGGGGTGACATGATAGCAGTGTTCCAATATTTGAGGGGCTGCCACAAAGTGAAGGAGTCAACCTATTTTCCAAAGTACCTGAAAGTAGGACAAGAAGCAATGGGCGGAAACTAATCAAGGAGAAAAGCAACCTTGAATTAAGGAGAAATTTTCTGACAGTGAGAACAAGTAACGAGTGGAACAGCTTGCCTTCAGAAGTTGTGGGTGCTTCATCACTGGAGGTTTTTAAGAAGAGACTAGACAGCCATTTGTCCAGAATGGTATTTGGTCTCCTCCTTGAGCAGGGGGTTGAACTAGAAGACCTCCAAGGTCCCTTCCAGCTCTGATTAATTATTCATCTGCTTATTATATTTAGGCATATTATCAGTTTCAAGATTTCATTTGTTTTAGTCAAACTTCTTTTCTAAAATAAATGCTAAATACCCCAGCCCTTGATCATTACTGCATAATCAAAGTAAAAATATCTTCAGTCTCATTTTCCCCTATTGAATTATTCTCTTTATAATTTTGATCTTCCGTAGCCTATTTTTTTCTTTCTGCCTTTGAGAGGCTTTTAAAATTTGCCCCTGATGCTTCAGTAAAATGACCCACTTGCCAGGGACATTCATATCAGCTTCTCAATCTCCTTAGAGTTTTGCTAAAGAAGCAAAGCAGAAAAAATACAAACAGAACACCCATTCTTTTTAAGCTTTGATTTGTCACAAATAATAAAGAAAATCTTAATATAATGACTCTTCAAAGGCTAATTTAAAAATAAGAAGAAAAGGCTTTAAAGAAGAAACCAAATTATCTAAAAATCAAGAAGTTGCTTAAAGTGCTCCTTCCAGCTTTTGTTCTAAGTGGTTCATTTAGAAAAAGTGAGAAAAAAAAAGAGATGGAGTAACAAATGTTGTAATACTATTGTAGTATAGTAATCAATGAGGAAAATTCTTTCCCAGCTTAACAAATAGTGTGTTTCCCCCCAAAATAAAACCGGGTCTTATATTTGTGGGGGCTCCAAAATAAATATTAGGGCTTATTTTCAGGGAAACACAAAATCAGGGTGATCAGTCCAGATGGGCACACACCCACACCCAGCATGCACACAAAAGGCAATGAGTATGTGGGGGCCAACATTGTCTGGCAGCAGCTGTAGCCTGCTGACCCCTTGGTCAATGCACTCTGGGGCTTTGCAGCAGGTGTCCAGGCAGCAGGGGGAGGCAGAGGCAGGGAGAGGCAGAGGCAGGGGGAGGCATGCAATCTGGATGTGCCTACAGGCCATGGGAAAGCCGCGAGTCAGTGGGCTGGAGTGGGCAGGCGGCCACAGGAGGCTCATCTTCATATCTCTCAGATTGCCTGCGGCCTGTGCAGCACATCAGGATTGCCTGCCTCCCCCCCCACCCTGTGCCTCTGTCTCTGTCTGCTTCTGGTGTCACCATGTGAAGACAAGCATCTCACGGCCACCTGCCTGCTCTGGCCCACCAACTCTTGGCTTTGGCGCATCCAGATCACCTGCCTTCCCCCTCATGCCTCTGCCTCCATATGCTGCTGGGGCTGCCATACGAAGATGAGCTGCCCGCAACTGCCCCCCCCCCATTCCAGCCCACTGACTCTTGACTTTCTTGGACAGGTAATCAACTCACTTGCTCTGTACAGGTTGCAGCTGGTGCTGGACATCATTGGCCCCATGCCCTCACCACCTCTGGTGCTGGCCACACCCCACCACTGATAATAACATTAAATCTCTTTGGAGTAAGGTTTATATTAGGAGCACACTTATAATCAGACTAGGGCTTTTTTTGGGTTGTAGGTCTTATTTTTGGGGAAACATGGTAGTAGTTCTTCTTCTAATATTATTTTTCATATGGGTTATAAGCTACATATGATTGAAGTTAAAGACCCATCAATGGGGGGGGAGATGAACTGGTAATAATGGCTATAGAAACTGTTTATATTGAACATTTTATGATACATTTCATGCAGTTAAAAAGATACAGCAAACCTGTCCTGTCATTGTCCTCAGTCCATAGGCTGAGGAACAATGGTCACCTTAACCACTAAAATAGACCTGTGAGCAAAAAGCAAGATTTATCAGTAGAAAAGCACTGCTTTGTGTTTATGTTTAATTTTATCTCATCTTGTTTGCAAACTATGAAACACAATCTCTCTATTAATCATGGTTTTCTGTCTAAAGTAATGTTCTATCCAAGCTAGCTAAACCAAAATCTAACCTCCAATTCAAACAGGCCTGCATCACATATAAGTCACCCTTGAATATAGCAATAGCACTTAGTCTTATATACTGCTTTACAGTGCTTTACAGCCCTCTCTAAGTGGTTTACAGAGTCAGCATATTGCCCCCCAACAATTTGAGTTCTCATTTTACCCACCTCGGAAGGATGGAAAGCTGACTCAACCTTGAGCCTGGTGGGATTTGAACTGCCAAATTGCAGGCAGCCGGCAGTCAGCAAAAGTAACCTGCAGTACTGCACCCTAACCACTGCACCACCTAGGCTCTATAGCCAATATAGCCAATGTATCATGAATAATTGTTCACAATGAAGTTTAAAAAGAGGTTGCTACCTATACAACAACACAACAACAACAACAGGGAGGAGATATTTTCAGATATCTGACAAATCAATGGTCTACAACCTTTCCAACTTTGTGGACCAGCAGGGAGTGAAGAGAGAGCATGGTTCTACTCAAGCAGCATGCACCTGCCCACTGCTTCCACAGACCAGTTCCAAATGGCTGTGGCCCACTAAGGGACCACAGCCTGGGGATTGGGGACCCCTGTGATAAATGACCATGCATGGATGTTTATTTGGCTCAGGAACACAACTTTTGCAGATGCTTTCTTGAAATTATTATCATCTTCAACAATGCACCCTCTCTGCCCATCAAAATGCCAGAGTGTGTCCAAGATTGAATATATACCTTCTCTCCGGCATAAGCTTTAATATGCATGCTCAGCGGTTTCCTTTAAGAGCCCTCTTAGGTTCAAGTCTGTTGTTTTTGAAATCAGGATACGAAACATGAAACTGCTACTCTTGAATGATAAACACAGTTTATTTCCATGGTGGTGTAATAGTTAGAATGCAGTACTGCAGGCTAATTCACTGCTCATTCTAAGAGTTTGATTCTGAGCAGCTCAAGGTTGACTCAGCTTTCTATCTTTCTCAGGTCAGTAAAATGAGGAGTCAGGTTTTGGAAGGCAATATGCTGACTCTGTAAACTTCTTAGAGAGGGCTGTAAAGCACTGTGAAGTGGAATATAAGTCTAAGCGTTGTTGCTATTACAGTATATCATCTCCCCGCCTCACCTCCAACAGCTTATTATGGTTACAATTATTCTAAGAAAGTGGAAGAGATTCAATAGAAATAACACAAGACTTTACTTCAGAATTCAGGTTAACAATAAAAAATATATCACAAGTTTAGCCAACTTCTTTGGTCACTCTGTTAATGCAGGACTGTAACTTGTTGCTTGTATCCTATGACTTTTTATTGATATTGTTTCCTGATTGCTTATTTATACCCTATGACTATCATTACGTGTTGTACCTTATCATTCTTGACAAATGTATCTTGTCTTTTTATGTACACTGAGAGCACATGCACCAAAGACAAATTCCTTGTGTATCCAATCACACTTGGCCAATAAATAATTCTATTCTATTCTATTCTATCCTATCAGTCTGCTTGTTTTACTCTTTTCTCTCACCATTCTATTAAATTCTGGACCATTTTCTAGATACATTTCTTCTTTATTTAACTTCTTGCTTGGAACCAGGAATCCTGTCCTGGTTCACTAATTATAGTGGCTTGGCACCATCTTGTGATCTGTCATGAATATTGCATGTATTTATGTAAATCAGGTTTCATATAACAAATATGTTTTTTAAAAAATAAGGTTTTAGTTTGTTTATTTATTTCAAAATTGAATTATCTTCAAAAGAGGAAAGAAAGGGCTGAAAACTAGCAGCATGCCAGGATCTACTACAGATTATATAAATTCTTTTCTTTTCAATTGTTACTCTCTTGTTTACCAAAATCACAGTTCAGCTTGTGAGAATCTAACAAATTGGGGTTAAGGGAAGGACACCAGGTAAAATGATGTCTAGAAATTAGGCACAGGCAGATAAACAGCTATCCCAATTTAAAAAGTGGAAATAGGGTAGAGCATAGACCCAGATCTCTTTAGCATTCAGACTGACTGTTGGAGAAATTCATCCTTATGTTATAGGGCCATGATGGCGAACCTATGGCACACAGGTGGCACGTGGAGCCATATCTGAGGGTATGCAAGGCATTGCCCTATGTCAGCTCCAGTGCACATGTGTGTGCTGGCCACCTGATTTTCACTGTTCCAGAGGACAGGGGAGGCTGTTTTCGCCCTCCCCAGGCTTCAGGAAACCCTCCCAAGCCTGTGGATGGCAAAAAATGGACCAAACGGGCCTACCCAATGGACCTATCAGAAGTTCAGAAATGAACTTCCGGTAGGCACGTTGCAAAGAGGCAGATTCCTAATGGTTTGGTCTAGTTCTACTGAACTGTTAGTAACTTACCAGCCTGGTTCTGTAGAACCGTTAGACCCCTGGACCTGCCACGCCCCCGATCCGGTTCTTTTGGCAGCACCTATCTTGGATTTTGCTTCTGTGCATGCCCAGAAGCTTTTTTTAAAGCACTGTGCATGCGCATGTGGTGCACACATTGCACACGTGGCCGCAGCACACCCCTGAGCAAACCAGCAGTAAGAAGATTTAGAACCCACCTCTTGCCCATTTTCACCCTCCCCAGTCTTCAGGAAAGTGGTTATGTGTGCATGCACAGGGGGAGACATTGCATTATGGGTGTGGGCATGCATACTCACTACTCCCCCATGCTTCTCCCCGCTTTTGGCACGCAATGGCAAAAAGGTTAGCCATCACTGTTATAGGGGGATTATCTTGTATGCTGTTAGTCTCAGAAATTATTTAACAATTGTATTAATTGGTTATTTATTATGGTTTTATTGTAGGACTTTCTGAATGCACGAATATTGGATCCCAAAAGAACTAAAACTGCGAGAGGTCCCAGTTCATTATAATATCACGTTAAGAAAAATGCATGTTAAGAATTCAGGTGTCAGCCTCAGCTAGACCTGCTCTCAATAATCAAAACGCGATAAAAACTGGAATTCATTTTTCTCAAGCACATTTTCCTTTATTATTTACAGGATTTGTGAAAGATACTTTCACTAATATAGCAGGGTACTACATTTTGATTTCTCATATTGTTGCTGGTATAGAAAAATGTTTATCTGTCTCGTGGCATATTCTACACTTAAAAACATTCTCCCTATTTTATATTTTGCCTCTAAAAAGCAAATGGCTTGCTCTAGTAATAATATTTTTTATGTTATCTGTCTTGTGGTACCATGGGCTTATATTAGAGTTCAGCAATATTTGACTATATAATCCAGATGTGTTTTTGCTACTTATTATCACCTTTGACTGGAAATCAAAATCCAGCTGCCACGTTTCCATCCTTGATTTTTAACTATGGACTAATTTCCATAACTATTTCTGTTCTTCTTTTAAAGGGTAAATCCAGATCTGAGAATATCTTCTTACCTCTCTAACCCTTGGAACTCTATTTTAAGTTTAGATACTAGATACTCATTTTCCTTGGTGGTTCTTTGATGTCCATTTCTCATAAAGAGCAACTCAATGGAACAAGCTTTCTGTTTTATATCAGTGGGAATCTTGATCACTGCTGTTCACATCCTTGAGATGAAAATTCTCTGAAATGGAATTTTGCCAAGACACTAGTCAAAGGATACTTTATTTAAACATTAGCTTCCCACAGACTTGGTACTCAAACAAATCTTGACTAAGTCACTATCTTAGAATCTTAGAAATCATAGAATAATAGAGTTGGAAGGGACCATTGAGTCCAATCCCCTGCTTAGGCAGGAAATCCTATACTATTTCAGACAAATGGTTGTCCAATCTCTTCTTAAAAACTTCCAGTGTTGGAACATTCATAACTTTTGGAGGCAAGTTGTTCCACTGATTAATTGTTCTAACTGTCAGGAAAGGTTCTAGGTTGCTATTCTCTCCTTGATTAATTTCCATTCATTGGTTCTTGTCCTGCCCTCAGCCCATCACAGATATCCAAAATAATATCAACAGTAATCAAAATAATCAAAAATCAAAAAGGATATGCATAAGGATAAGGACTATGTAAAATATGTAGACATGTAGTTTAAATTAAGGAAAGTTTGAATATTTAGATTTAACTAGGAATATATTTTATATGAAGATCAAAATAATTTTGAATTGCCTTTTTCTGCCCATTTTCATTTGACTTGCAAAGCCAATGCAGTGGAGATAACTCATACTATTATTTCTTATTGGTTAGATAATGTTGATGGTGTCAAATCAGTTAAAAGTTGGGTTTGATTTAAAAATTTTGGGCATCAGTTTGTTTTATTCCTATCTGTGTAAAAAAATTGCTTTGTAGTTAGGAGTGGAATTTATGTTTGGATACCTATGCTAAAGGCAAAACATAACAGGATCTTCAGAGAGTAGAATCCCAAACTATTGCTATGGTTTTCAAAATGAACGAATGCAAAAATATATGATTGATCTGTTAATCTGATTTTAATGAGATTAGCCTACAGTATTTTAAAAGCTTTCTTGTTCACAATAAGATGCCAAAATGCAGAAGAGAGATAGATGAGGCTGTTCATGGAAGAATTTGTGTGAATATGCACATTAAGAAATCTGCAAAAATCTGATAATCTCTTTAGGGCAGACACGGAGAAAAGAGACCTTTGGGTCTCTTGTTTTGAAAATCATTAGCTATCCTTATTTGTATTCAACTTCTAGATATGACATGTATTTCCTGAAGCCAAAACAATATGTTGCATTACCAGATGTCCATTGATGACTGGCTTCTGCTCCTTACTTTAATCAAGTAATATGATATAAAACGTAAATGTTGTTTTTATTTACTTATTTAATCTGAGATAATCAGTTTTTCACAGTCTTTAGCTAAAATGTGGGTCTCATTATTTTTGATTATGTGCCAACATGAACAGGTGGCACTAATGCTCTGGGGACTGCCCCATCTTATCAGTATAATTTAAAGGGCTAGTTTTGACCATTAAAGCCCCCTATGGCTTAACTCTAAGGTATTTCGAAGACTAGTTTTACCTTGACATCAGAGGTGGGATTCACTTATCTTCCCTACCGGTTTCCAAATGTGTGCATACGTGTCTGTACATGCACAGAAGGCCATACATTACATCAGGTGGGCAGGTAGAACTTCTGCGATCTGGAGATAACTGGCTGAATACCACCACTACTTGACATTGATCTACCTGATGGCTATGTCCTGATAGATTTGGTAATATTGTACTTTTAACCAGAGCATATAAAGCATTTGCTAGACCAATTATTGAATACAGCTCATCTGTCTGGAACCCATACTACATATCAGACAATAACACAATTGAGAATGTCCAGAGATATTTCATGAGAAGAGTACTACACTCCTCTGTTCGCAACAGAATTCCCTATGCCACCATCCTTGACATTTTGGGCCTAGAAAATTTAGAATTATGCCGTCTTCGATCTGACCTAAGTGTTGCACACAAAATTATCTGCTACAATGTCCTACAATGTTCAGCTTCAACTGCAACAATACACGAGCTCCCAATAGATACAAACTTAATGTAAACCGCTCCAAACTTGATTGCAAAAAAATCGACTTCAGCAACAGAGTGGTCAATGCCTGGAGTACATTACCCGACTCTGTAGTTTCTTCCCCAAACCCCAAAAACTTTAACTTTAGACTGTCTACCATTGACCTCACCCCATTCCTAAGAGGTCTGTAAGGGGCATGCATAAGTGCACCAGCGTGCCTAGCGTCCCTGTCCTAATGTCCCCATGTATTTGTAAAATATCACATACTCATAACCATGCTTGTACATCTTATATATTCACAATCATGTTTAGTCTTTGTCCGTAATCATATAAACGCTTGACAAAATAAATAAATGAAATAAATAAAAATAAATGAGGTAAGAAGAATGGAACTTCCTAGGTGTTGCATCAATTCTCTACCATACCTTCCTCCTGAAATTTATGAAAATTACTGTAGAATATGACAATCGTGGCTAACACCAAGACATACAAAATGTATGTCTGAGAAGAATGACAATGGCAACAGAACTGGTATATGAATATATTCAGTAAAAAGTGAATATTCTGTCTAATTCCATGAATCCCAGCAAGTTGCTTTTTGTGAGATGGGAAGTGATATAAATTTGATAAATAAATAAGTAAATCCTAGAGTCTCTTATATTCTCAAAATTCACATTGTTTCTGCTCCTCGCTGCTCATAAGAATTCCCCTCCCTGATACATGATATGTATGACTATCCCGTCTTTCAATGAAATCCCAAAAGAAGACATGGGAAGCGAAGTCTTCCCACTCATCAGTGTCAGTAGTGGTGTGGACATCGTAGCTAAATTTAGCTAGTTTCCTTTTGAGCAATTGATACATTCATCTCTTCATGTGAATGTTTGGTGGGAAGTTTCAGAAGGTCAAAGAGGCCCAGCTTCAATCTGGTATTGCCTTTTACATGGACTTTCCCTTTAGAATGAGTCTCTTCCTGACTGCGATTTGGATTATTGACGGTTCCTTCCAATTCATTTCTGAACTAGTCTATTTTGGGCATTACAAGCATGCTATTCAGATATAAAATGGTTGAGATGCAAAGGCTCACCCTTCCCAAGATAGATGCTACTTTCTTATTCTTCAGATGCCTGCACTAATAAGATGTAAATTCACACAGTAGATATTATACTAAGCCCGCTTGTGAAGTTCAGACATGTTTTTAATTTATACTTGTGCACCAGGGCTTCAGACCTCTATGCTGAATTAAAAATAAATCATTGTTTCCCCATCCTTCCCTATAATCTATACATTTATTCCCACTTTTGTATTCATGAGAATATCCACCCAGGTTATCTACTAGCTTTCAGAAAGACCAGCACATCAATTATGATTTTATTTTCTCTACACATGTTCTTCAACTCCACCTGTTCATTTTCTTTTTAAAAAATTAGGCAGCATCCATTGCATCCATTTATCAGCAATTATTTCCCTATGGCAGGTGTCCCCAAACCAGTGGGGAGCTGCTGCTGGTTTGGATCGGTTCGCTAGAACCAGTAGTGGAAATTTGTCCCCGCTCACTGAACCGGCAGCCACGGCCGGCTAGCCACCCCCCCGAACCAGTCCTTTGCCCTGAAATTGGTGCTCTGGGATAAAATTGCCTTGAAAAGAACCCTCTGCACAAGCGCAAAGCCTCCTGTGCATGCACAGAGGGTTTTATACCTGGAAGCATAGCATGCGCGTGCACCCAAAATGCAATTTCCAGCATGACCCGAACTGGTAGGGAAGGTAAGAGGAACCCTGGTCCGCAGCCTAGTGCCAGGCTGCAGGCCATTCAGGATCAGGCCATAGAGGTGCTGTGTGATCATGCACAAAGCTGTATTTGTGAAAACAGCATGTGTGCATGAGAAACAATCCTTTCACCCACCCCACCACAGCCTCTACCAATCTGCTGACTCAGAAAGGTTGAGGACCACTGCCCTATGGAATATGTTGGGTTTAAGGTGAGTAAGTCACTCAAAATCATCCCATTAATTTCTGTGGCTAATGGTGAACTTGAATCTGGCTTTCCTCTTCCTTGGGCCAACATCTTTAATTATTTATATGTGTGGATGAGTGAGTTTTATCTGAAAGCTCAAAAGGATAAAACAAATGCATGCAGTTCCTTCAATCTATATGAATTTTTTTATTGTAATTAGAATTTCAAACAACCATGAGTTTGGAGGGTTAGGATATTTCATACATTTCCCCACAATAAATTAGGTGGTAGAGCAATCTATACTTTGTTTGTTATTAAGTTATTAAATTACCAAGATCTCTGCCCCTTTTTGACTCACTATTTTCCTTTGATTCTTTTAACTTTTTGCCACTATATTTTGTCATTAAAAGTGTTTTTTTTAAGTACTACTGGAGTTTGAGCTTTTGGGTTGCCATTAAAATACCAGAAAACAACTGTTCATAATTCTGCCAGAGAAGTTAACTTAAATATTAAGAAGGTTAAAAACAAACTTTTGTATTTAAAAATGCAAAAGCTGTCATTGGACAATGGAGGAAAAAATCAAGGCCATCACAGAATCCCTTGAAAGATATATACTGGTTAGCAGCAGCAAACTGTGTCTCAACATAAGGCATACATCTCGATAATGTATGAAGTACTGGCTTAGGGTTGTAGGTTTCTGAACTTGGGAAAACCATTTTCTCTCTCTCAGTAAACACTGGATGCTCCTAAGACTACCAAATCCTACAAAAATATGGATGGCTCCTGGAAAGTGTCAGAACTGCAGCTTTCTGTATCTTTTGGCTGCCATATGGTGAATACTCACTTGGCATTTAGATTTATCAGCCTGAATTTTAGATTCAAATGTTTAACCCCTGCATGCACAGACACATTCATGCACCCCTCTCCCAAACACTCATGTCCCAATGATCCTTAAGAACAAACTTTTGTGGCTATTACTTGATTCCAGAGACTAGAAACCTATTGTTTTGACCTAGCTCCCCAAACACGACAAACCCTTTGACATGAACTGAAATTATTTCTTTATTAGAAACGCCAACAGCTCAGGCAAAAAGTTTATTTCGCAGTCTTAGAAGTCCGTCTAGCCTGGAAGATGAATAGCTGTCTGCCATGCCTATTCATCTCTGCCCCCTGCCTTTTATCCCCATAGCTAGAGTTGGGCCTCACTAGCAGCAGTGGCTCTTCCTTCCCCAGAATCAGCCCACTGCTTTCCACTGCTCTCCTCTTCCTTCTGCGCAGCTGCATGTCAGGCACTGGACCCAGCTGTTTCTCCTCTTCTTCATCAACCACCTTCAAACTTGGGGGCTGTTTACTTTCTATCTGAGGGCTGACGAATGGCCTAGGCTCCACCTCTGTCTCTTTCTCTCTGCCAGTTCCATTCCCTCCCCCCCCCCCCGGAGCTCCCAGGTTGTCCTGATGGTGACCTAACTCCCATGCCTCCTCCTCCTCCTCCTCTGATTTGACTGCTTGAGGGACTGGCGGCCAACAAGCCACAACACCTATGAACTGGCTCTTCCCTAGAGAAGGCAGCTCTATATTAAGTCTTGTCTTTCTGAATCATCTTTGATCTTTTGGGATAAATGAGTGGCCATCCACCAAAGTATGGGACAATTGGTGAGCCACTAATGCAATAACTAATGATTATATAAGTAACACACTTAAATTATATTGGAACCTGAATGTTGTTTGTTTGTTTCTTAAATGTATATGCTGCCCATCTCGCTGTCCAATTCTTGATGTTGGATTTATTTATTTACTTACTTACAAGACTGAAATGGCAACCTATCTCAAATGATGACTCTAGATAGCTCACAATAATCCATAAAAAAACATAGTTAAAAACCTTTGCTCCAGGTACCAGACCAATCATCCTCACAGCTCAACTCCTATCCTAACCCAATACTTGTGGGGTAGAGTCAGGTCCTCAGAGCCCCCAGAAGGCTGAAAGAGGAGGGGTTCCTCAGATGGAAGTCGTTTCAAAGGGCTGAGGCATCCACCAAGAAGACACACCTTCAGGATGCTATCAGATGACAATATTTAAGCAAAGGATCTCAAACATGCCCGCCCTATTTAATCTAGTAGGACAGGCAGATAATGAGAGACAGTCACACAAGTATTATTATGTTCCTGCTGCAGGGTGCATACATTTCATTGAACAAAAGGGGGAAAAAAGTAATAAAAATCAGTTATAGACATTTCTCAGGATCATTTCCTTTCATACCAAGACAGATGTATTATTTATATGTACACTTTCATTCACATAATATGAATATAAAAAAGCAAGGAAAGCAGGCCAATAAAAGGAACTCATAGATTCCCTGAGGTATAATTTCATGTGCAAACTCATAGATCCTATAATTTATTATGAGGCAATTTTCTCTCAAGTCAGATAATCTTTTGTGAGAGTTTATTATTCCTTCTGCTGCTACCTTATCATGATAATGATGTTTTGGATGTATTTTTGAAACTGAAATCCAGCAATGGCTGTTCATTTTTTTAAATTTGTTCATTAAAATCCATATGGATTTTAATTATGTAACATAAAATACACTCCATGAATTAAGCAAATTGTAAATAAACAGTTCTCAATCATACTTTACAATAGAATTTTGAATTAAGTTCCCAATTGTAATATAAGAAAACTAACGGCAACATAAAATCATTAGTTCAAGAATTGTTCTAGAGTGACATCTCCTGGTGAACGTGCCAATTGCAATTCCTACTAAAATTCTTCGGATTTTCAGTAGATCCCATATACTGGTATTTATCTTTTTGTTTTGCTTTGATAGCAGCCTTTTTACCAGACTATACTCAGACACATATCTGCAGTATCTATGTATTCTTTAGCATAATGATTTATTTCAGAAAGCTGTCCTTTAGATTTACTTAATTGAACTGAACTTTTCTTTTTTAAAGCAAAGTTTTACAAACATAAATGAATAAAGGTTTTTAATTCTTACCTTTTTCAGGTTTATTCTTTATTTTTCCCAAGAAAATAGTGAGGCAGGATAACTGTACATTATCCTGCCTCACTACCTGGCTTATTGATCTTCTTGCATGAAGTTTGAAATAAAACATCCACAGCAAAAAAAAAGGCTTACCAGGTTTGTTTTTTTAAATAATATTTCTCTCCAAACACACATACATACAAAAAACCCTTCCTGCTCAAACACATGGTTGTAAGATGTCTTAGATAGGTCAAAATCCAAGTGACATTTGATGGGTCACAGAAAGACTTTTACATATTTTTTCAACTTAGCATCTTCAATATATAACAAAAACTGTACAGTAAAAAAAGAGATTTTTTCTGCTCTGCGGAATTTACAGTTGAAATAAATCAATATGGCATGGTCTAGATTACCTCTGGTGACAGATTGGGGTTATCTCAAAGATCAACCAGTCAACTACTAGTCCACTGTGTTTTAACTTGAGCTATGCTATTGTTTGATGTGTCACGTAGATCTTTTATCATTTTTTAAAATAAATTTAAGTATAATTCAATGTGCCCTGCTAAGCTTTTCCAGGTGACTTTAGAGAGGAAGAGAAAGGAGATAATTTATTACAAGGAATGGATGTGCAACTTTGAGATAAAATGTATAGATTCATTTGTTTCTGGTTGGTGTGAAAATCAGAAGACTAACAAAGAGAGTCAAAGCCATGGGTTTTGAATTGGGAGTTGTTAAGAAAAATGAAACAATATTGCCTGGTGAAAAAAGCAAATGAAGAGAAAGTAGTCAAGGGGATTTTGCCCTTTGATTTCTCTCCTTCACTTTCCTCCTCTAGTGGTACCCATAGATAGCCAGGATTCTGCTCCTTTTCTATTATTTTCTGTGGATTTATTATTATTATTATTATTATTTATTTTGAAGGTGGAAGCAGAAGGACTGTCTTCACCTGAGACAAAAAATCTAATTATATTTCCTCTCTGTGCCAGTCCTGCTTACAGTGAAAAGTACCAATTTACTGTGTAACTTTCACCCTCCCTCACACGGTGCTTTGGTGGACTTACTTTAATTTTTTTTGAAACAAGACAGAGTTTAGGAAAGGTTAGGCAGCGCAGGAAAAATCTTCTCACAACAAACACAGCTGCCTTTTTCTCTGCATAAGCTTCCTTGAAATCTCTTACAAAGCCAAGCTGATTACTCCATATACGTCTTAAGGGATTTCATATTTTAAGTAAATTTACAATCAGAAAGTTAATTTTTTACCGTAATATTAAATATGTATCTTCTCTCTCTGAAAAAGAATAATGTCCATGCACTGGATATACAGTATGCTACATGATCACATAATGTGTGTTGCTATTTCTAGCACTGATTGAGAGGAAATATTTTCAATCAGAATTTTCCTTTGAGTAATATAAATTGGTAGCATCTAAGGCAGGTGTGCCAGATGCATCATGCGCTGGACACACCCACCCCTGTTTTAGCAAAGGGGGGGGGGTTAAAGTCATGATATGTCAGGTGATGTCAATGTGATGCCACAAGTTTGACACACCTGCTCTAAGGTATCATAGTATCTTTTTTGGTGCATTACTATGCAGCATCTTAATGTTTCCAGTTTCAAAAAATGGTATGAAACGAAAAGAACAGCACCACATGTCTTGAATGAAGCTATATGATACACAGCTATATAATTTGAACAAAGTATTGCAATTAAAAATGCAATGGATTTGAATATGAGAATAAATTAACATTGATAAATTCACTTCCTTCTTTCCTACAGTGTTAATACACCTTTCTCTCATTCTATAAAGGGCAGATGGAATAAGCTAGAGGAACAACAAGAAGATCTGTAATCAGTGCAATGTTAAATAAAAGAAATCTGAATCTAGGCAGAAATGGAATGTGAGAAAGTGCCCCTCCTTAGTTCTCACAAAGGTAAAGGGAGGTAGGGAGCAAACATATTCAGATTTGCAAGATTTTGTTTTGGTAAAATTCTAATAGTACTATTAGCCTGCAGGGGTTTGCTTTTCTAATCTATCCTGAAGGGATGAAACAACTTTAAAATGTCTGAGAGGCAAACCAACATTATTTATACTATGTCCACAGCCACACTTCATTGTGATGCAGGAATGAGGCCAGGGAGTGTTGTTGTCCTTAGACATTAAATATGTGACAATTTCAAGGCAGGGATTGGTAGATCCTCTGGTTTCTTTTTTGCATTCACATTCAATAATCATAGGAAAATAGCCACAAACCAGTCTCCAAAATTTATGACAGAATTTGAGAAGGGCACAATATACCCCACCAACCAATTATCTAGATTGTGGAGGGTGCCTTCAAATCAGTATTGACTCCTGGCAACTGGATAGGTTCTTACCATTTCCTTAGGAAGATTTTAGAAATTGTTTCCTTTGCCTTCTTCTAAGAGATAAGAGAGAATTACTGGCACAAAGTCAGTAACTTCAGTGACTTTGTGCCTAAGGAGGACCTAGAACTCATGGTCTCCTGCTTTCTAGTCTGATGTCTTACCCACTACACCAAAATCTCTCTGTGTCTCTGCCTCTTCTCTCTCTCTCTCCCCCATTCTCTGTCTCTCTGTCTCCATGTCTCTCTCTGTCTCATTCATTCTCTTTCTCTTTCTCTGTCTCTGTCTGTCTCTCTCTCTCTGTCTGTCTCTCTTTCTTTCTCTTTCTCCAGACAGGATTAAGCTTCATGCAGATGTATTGCTCCCTGCCACTTCATCCTGTTCTCCTCATGTCCCACAAACCATTCAGATTGTATGGGGAGATTGTGTGGAGAAGGTATACACCATAGAACTACCATTCTCTTAGAAGATTGATAGTCCTATTACAAGCAAATGTTTTAAAGAACTCAAGGTGATAAAATCTAAGTGTTTGGTTCCTCTTGCAGTCCAAGGCAAAATGGACATAGACGTCTGGTGGCACTCTAATGAAATGAAATATTATTCTTACATGAGAGCTTTTAACCTTTGTATCAGGATGAAGTCCACAAGCAAATTGTCATATCTTCTAGCTATTTCATCCACTGACCTTCTTAATCTACTGACTTCCCCGCCAGGTTTTTCTGTTTGTTTTTGACACAGTTTTATCAATCTCACAGAAGTCTGGCAGGAAATCAATATTCCAGTGTTTAAAAGATCAATAAAGCTGTGGAAGTCAGTTTCTCTAGCAGCTCAAATCAAAATGGCCATAGAGGCCAGCACCTAGCAATCAAAAAGAGGCCAATTGAAGCTAGGCAGATCTTTGTTCCTGACCAAATCATTGCCACCATCATTCACCATAAGTCAAGGATCATGTCTGGTGAACAGAGAAAACACTTATTTAACAAAAGTAGAGGTAAGTCTGTCTCAGTGGCAGTCTGGGGATGGAATGCCATGAAATTATATTTGTTTGTTTATGGGCAGTCAATAAATTTGTTTATATCAAATTTATTGACTGCCCATCTTACCCCAAGGTAACACCAGGAACTCTTGTGTAATCTTGACTGTTTAAATTGATTAACCAGATAGGCCTAATGTAAAAGATGAGACCAACACTTTAAAGAGGTATTTCTAAAACGAAATAAACTTCCATCTGGTTGCTGCAAGCTCTTTCTTCAAAGAAGTTTGGAGAATTAGGAGCATCCCAGAAAATCATATGTAAGAAAGTACTCCTTACTCAAGCTATGAAAGGCTCAATAGTAAACCATTGCTGATGACAGAAAGAACACAAAAGAATGCATTAACATTTAGAACACATTCATTCATTGCTAACTAAACGAAAATGTAATATTAAAGCATAAATTCCCTATTACAAGTTTGTTTATAGGTTAAAAAATGGTAAACTATTTCATTATTCCCAATAATTAAAGATGGGAAGGTCTCCAGTTGGTTAAATAAAATGGTCCTGGGAGTCACTTTAAACTTTTGGACAGATAGCTGTCAATCTCTAATTTGATAGGCATGATACCATAGTGCAATTTGTCCAAACTTCATACTTAATCACACCAGCAACGATCATTTTAAAAAGATGTGATTATCTACTGGGTTTTTCTTCCAAGACAAATTGTAATTATACTGATTCAAGAAACTATTCCTATAAATATGGTTACCTTTTCATTTCATGCTGATTCCTGTCAAACATAGAGATGCTTCCGCATGAGAATGGCAGATCTTAAATTATTATTTATGTTAAACATAAATAATAATTTACGTTAATTATTATTTATGTTTAAAACAGTTACTTTATAAGGTTGTTAAGTTTTTCTGACTTGGATCCAATTGGTTTTTGTAAATGAGAGAAAGATCGTTTTCAAGATAGGCAGAAAGGAAGAAAAAGGACAGATGCAGGAAAATTTCTAAAACTATACTTTTGAGACATTGGCTATATTTTTATAAATGAAATATGGAAAGATATGTGAGATGGGTAATTATGGTGGAAGTGTGTGTGTATGTGTGTCAGAGAGAGAGAGAGAGAAAGGCATTATTTGGCTTGCAGTTGATTAGAAAATATATTATGAATGCCTTAAAATAGTCATATTATAAAGTTATGTAAGAGGACTCAGTTGATAATAAATCTATTAGTTGATATGTGATAAGACTATTAGTTGATTTACTTTACATCATATTCTGATAAAAATGAAAGACTTTTGGCATGAGGAGATGCAGATAAAGTGTTACTATCCCAACTGCTAAAAAAAAGGATTTTATATGTAATTGCTTTATTAAACAAATATTAGTATTTGGGAGTTGGATTATCTCTCCTGTAAACAGAGCGCAACATACATCAAGGATATTCAAGAAATATAGATAGATGAGAGACAGACAGACAGATGATACATATTTATTTATTTATTTATTTATTTATTAAATTTATATACCACCCTTCTCTCGAAAG
>JANHFT010004242.1:49710-60800 GCA_032467955.1 Pseudoxenodon macrops | reverse complement strand
ACCGTTGTGTGCAGGGAAACCACTTTGCGAAAGGAAAGGAAAATGTCTCGCGAGTCCAAGAAGTTCTTAATTGCCTCACACCCACAAAAAGTTTTTCTTTCCTTTGGCAAAGTGGTTTCCCTGCACACAATAGATGAGAAATGTGGTGAAGCTGGCAATCTCCTGTAAGATGCACCTCTCTCAGTGGGGTGCAATTTGGGGGTTGCAATTTGGGGCACCTGTTTTTCCCGCTACCACTGCTGCTTCTAGTGCTGAATGGTCCATGCCCCCCTACACACACACACACAACGCTTGTCCTGGCAGCACCCTGGCAGTAGCAGTTGAACAAGGGAAGGAGAGAGACCCGAGAATGAAGCGGCAGCTCTGGGTGTGCCATGCTTGCTTCATTCTCCGGTCCCTCTCCTTCCCTTGCTCGGCTGCTACTGCCATGGTGCTGCCAGGACAAGCATGGTGTGTGTGTGTGTGTGTGTGTGTGTGTGTGTGTGTGTGTAGGTGCTAAAAGCTACGCCGGTGGTGGGGAAAGCGGGGCTTTTCACATTTTCGCCATGGCTAGGTGGGGTGGAATGGGCCTGAGGCGGGGAGTGGCTTGCCTGGGTGCCACCGAAAAAGTGACCCTTCTTGCCTCTGATGGGCCTTCCTTGGTGTTGCAGCCACAGAGGTGGGGAAAGTGAGGCTTCTTTGACAGCCTGCTAGCTGGCAAAACATACATTTTCTCCGATTCTGTGGCCGTGGCTAAGTGGGGGGGGGCATGTTACTAGGTAGGTGACGTCAAGTTGGCCATGCCCACACAGTCACATGCCCCCACCTAGCCATGCCCACAGAGCCGGTAGTAAAAAAAAATTAGAACCCACCCCTGTCCTAAACCCTTCCAAGTTATTTTGAGAGCTTGCATGGTCTTAATATTTAGCATCAGTAAGTTGTTTGAGGTGCTCCCTGTGATATTCAGATACATATATGGAAAAGTTATTCTCGTGGGCCAGAATACACAAAAACTTGGTGTAAGCTGGCCTGCTACCTAGACCGAATCATATACTTTCAGAAAAAAAATGCATAAGGTTTTAGATCTTAGAAGTAAAACAGAATAAAACATGAATGAGGCAAACATTAGTTACAATTATGTAATTCAGTATTGTTAGCTTAATCTTATTTATACACTTAGATGATCTAAATTGGGAGAAGTGTTGGTTTTGTAGCTTAAAACGGTAAAAATGAGAGTGGACTTTAGAAAGAGGCCTCCTATTCTACCACTTCTTATACAGCAAGTTTTAGGTTTCTATAATCTTCCAGGATTTGAAATGGACACCTAACGTTAGAACCATCATCAAAAAAGCACAACAAAGAACGTTCTTCCTGCAATAATTCAGAAAATTCAGCCTGCCCCAGGAGCTGCTGATACAGTTCTACAGGGGAATTATTGAAGCTGTCATTTGTACTATAACAGTTTGGTAGAGTAACTAAACAGGACAGATTCAGGCAGTTAGGACTGCAGAAAAACAATTGCAACCAGCCTGCTTTCCATAGAATACCTGTATATTGCACAAGTCAGAAAGAGGGCTGAGAAAATAACTACAGATCCCTCCTAGACATAATCTGTTTCAAATCCTGTCCTTGGGATGCCACTATAGGACATTACATGCCGAAACAACTAGACACAAGGACAGCCTTCCCCCACCTCATGCAATCACTCGGCTGAACACCTAATCCTCACAGTACTGTTTTATGCCTAAGTATATTCATCCAAGGTCAGAACACAGTGGCTCAGTGGCTAAGATACTGAACTTGTCAATCAGAAAAGTCAGCAGTTCGGCAGTTTGAATCCCATAACAGTGTTTTGTGTGCCTTCGGTGTTTAGTCATGCTGGCCACATGACCATGGAAACATCTTTGGACAGTGCTGGCTCTTTGGCTTTGAAACGGAGATGAGCACCACCCCCTAGGGTCAGGAATGACTAGCACATATGTGTGAGGGGAACCTTTACCTTTACCTTATATTCACCCAAATTGTACGGCTATAAAATATCATTATTATTATTGTTGTTGTTATTGTTATTGTTATCCTTTTTATCTTCTCTACTACCCCCTCTTATTGGTATCATTATAATTATTATTACCCTGTTGCTTTGCATATACATTGAGACCTTCTGCACTGGAGACAAATCCCTTGTGTGTCTAACCACACTTGGCCAAATAAAGTATTCTTTTCTATTCTGTTCTGTTCTACTCTATTCTATTTTATTCACAGTTGATGGCTCACTCTCACAAGCTGTCCTTTTTTAAAAATTGAACAATAAGCTCCATCTGTCCCATAAGCTTTGTTGGGCAAGATCTACATGATGATGTAATCCCTTAGCAAATTGTGATCCTCCAAAATGCCACCAGAGATTGGAACAATTGTCAGGAAATCCCAAACACCAGGTGGCAAATTAAACCGCCATAATGACTAATATATGTAAAAACATGTCAATGTATTTACTATCTGATTATAGAACACTTGACCCATTAACCATAGCGAGTTCAACAAAAAATAATTTATTTCCGAATCAAGTTAGCTAAAATAAAAAGTAAGCACATTTGCATATATATGGGTGTCTACAATTTATATTTAATGTGAGAAAGTCCAGAGTAAAACAATTTCAACCTTCTCTGATTAAAACTTCATATGGACTTCAATTCTGTGCTGAGATATAAAAGGCTAACTGGATCAGATGAAGAAAAAGTTTTGGTCTATAGTCTTAAAAACAATTACCTTGAAGAAAGTTCCATTGAATGTTGTGGTATTTATTAAAGGTTCACCCACACAGCAATAATAACAGACTTTCCTCTGGTCTTTGAGAAAAGAATGCAAACAGAAAAACTGTTCCTCTGTAGCCTACCTCTTCCTTACCTCAGCATTGCTGAAGCTCATAGTGTCAGTGCCTTTGCAGAAAATAATACAAAATATTTTCAGGTCAATCTCAGTAGTAGGCTAGCAACAAGATACTCCACTGGTCTCCATGTCCTGAGTGAATGGAGTAGTGTGTTCCTAAGCCTGGGCAAAGTAGCTGTGTGGATGAACTCTATGTAACATGAAAAACTATACTTAGGGCACTTCTACACAGCTTATTCACCCTGGAATCCCACTTAAAGTAATTTGAATCTGTCTCACAATCATACTAATTTCTGCTGTCTTCAAAACAGAAAACTTGATAGCCACAGACAGCCTGAGGCCATGCCATGAAGGGCTTTAAAGGTGATAACCAATACCATGAAATGCACTCAGGAAGCAAAGCAGCAACTAGTGCAACTTGTGCAACAGTGGTGTTACAAGGGTGATTCTAGGAAATTTACTCTCTTTCCATCGACCAAACCAATAGGAAAGTCAAAGAACACCATCCAATCAGTATCCTGCTCCCTAAATTCAGGGGTGGGTTCTGCTTCTTTTTGCTGCCGGTTCGCTCAGGGTCACGCTGTATGTGTGCATGTAGCAATAAAAAACTAGCTTCTATGCATGTACTGAAGCAAAATCCAATATGGCGGCGTCCACGGAGACACCGATGGAACCAGCTCCGTGACATCACTGCAGAGTTGCTACCAGTTCTATTGAACCAGATAAAACCGGTAAGAACTCATCTCTGCCTAAGTTACTGTATCACTGATCATAGAGCAACAAAAAACCCATTAATTCTTTTGCAGTTCCTGTAAAGATGAAATTGCTAAACTTCCTCTTTATTTTCAGCACATGTAGGTTTACAAAGAAAAGAAACCTGAAATGTTTCTTAAATGGAAAACTACGCAAGGAAAGACTGACATCAAAATGATGTAAATAAAAGCATTGGAATCCTATAAAAGCTTCTTAGCTGACTTACCACCATTCTTTGTTTCATTTAAAAGCTCCTGTAAATGATGAATGTGAAATGATAGCAGTCCAGCAATTTCAAACTGGATTCTGTTCCCGAATGTTGTGACCATGTTTGCAAATTGCTACAGTGTCTGGATTGCTGAAATGGAACTGATAAATTTCAAGTAATGGATACACAAAAATACAGCTTTTGGGACACTGATCCTTAGAGAGAAAGAAGGGCTAATTTGAGCCCAAGTTTGGGATAAGGTAATGCTTATGAATAAAAAAATAAATCACTGACAAAACAATCAAAAATGTGAAATCAATCACATTCTGAGAGATCCAAAATGGTGTGACACATTGATGTAGAAATAACCTTAGTACGTTTCCCTGCCTGCTACTTCTTATGAATTTAGGTATTTATGTTTATAAATTGCCTCATAGAAACAGCAGTTCCATAACTACATTTCAGCATCAAAAGAATAAAAGTGTGAAATCTTTATTCGACAAAATAAAAACACTTGCGTTTAATTATGATCCTAAGCTATAAGAGCAGTGTGTATTGGTTTATTTGTACCAATTAAAGACTCTGTCCATCAAGGAGATGCGAACTAGTGAGAAGACAGATGTGTGACCTTGGTTTTCCAATCCATGGGGATGAAAAAGCAAATATGTCTAGAAAGACAGAGAGTGTGGGAAGAATGTATCTTATATTTCAAACATTTGTTTATGTTTTTTTCAGAGTTAATACTTATCCTTTTTGAAAGATGGTAATAGACTGTACATTATGCAATACTTTGTTTTTTGCAACTATTACACTTCATTTTTGTAGTGACTGCCATGCTTATTTATGTTTTATTTTTTGTCTTTTGAGATGGATTTCATAACTTGAACCGAGAATCTTTTAGACATGAAACTCTAAAATACAGAAGACAAAAGAGAGATACCATGGCAGCCCCATGTCTAGTTAAAGCTTATAAAACCTATATCAGAGTATAAACGGTGTAATTGTTAGCAACTTTGAACTTCTGCCCTGGCCAAACCAATAGATTGGCATTTCATTTATATATGATTATATCTTCATTAGTTCAGTTTATATAGCTGCTCATTCAACACAGAACTGAGGGTGGCATCAGTAAACAACAATTATGTTCATATAAAATGGCACAATGAACAAGTACAAGTCAAACACAAAAACGTATCCCTTATCCCGTAGCACAAGCTTTCTGTTCAGATCTATGAATTTGCAGATCCTGAGTGGAAGAGCATTTGTAACATATTTAGATTTATAAAGGCCCTCTTTGCTCTGTTTTTACCCTTGACATTTCCGAACTCAGATATCAGTACTAGACTAAATTTGTAATGTTTCTTCCAGTTGGTAGAGTGGGATTATAAATAGACATCTCTAACTGTTCTGTTCCAAATAACACTAGTTTAGCAGAGCTCAGTAACAGAATTTCAGAATATAGCAATAGAAAACAGAACTATTATGTGTGCCATTCTTCCAAGATGCATTTTGGTTAGGATGCAGGCATCATTAATCCATTTTAGTGGAATAAAAGGTTGGGGAAGGCATGTCCATAAAAGCAGAAATTCATTAAATCTGCCTGGGTTGTTTGTTTATTTCTGACCTTTATTATTTTTACAAATAACTCAAGTTGGCAAACCAACACACCTTCCTCCTCCTATTTTCCCCATAACAACAACTCTGTGAGGTGAGTTGGTCTGAGAAAGTGACTGGCTCAATGTCACTCAGCTGGCTTTCATGGCTGAGACTAGAACTCATGGTCTCCAGATTTCTAGGGTGTTGCCTTAACCTCTGGAACAAATTGGTTCATATTATGTTTGCACATTTTGTATATTTCACACATATCAGAATTGAATTTTATCCATGATGTTTTTTACGCATTGAATACAATTCATGGTTTGGTTTTATGAATGCACAGAAGCCAACATGTAAATTTTGTCGGTTGCATTCAGAGCCTCTAAAATTGAGATTTGTTATAGTCAGAATTTATTGTATTCAGAGAGAAAAAAAACTGTTCTCTGTTCTGACAACTCTGTAGTCACATTAAAAAAAATAGATTATGCACCATCAATTAGAAGATTAATCATGCTGGCCTATAAAATATGAAGGCTTGTAGAGCTTGTATACTATTAATATTTTATCATCTTTAAAAATGATTGTTGTTACAATACCCTTGCAAATTTATGAATATATTCCCGATTTACACCCTCCTATCTCCAATTCAGCCTTGCAGTTTCATCATGGCAGGGACAGATGAGTAAAAATGCTGGGAGTTTATGCCAATACTCCAGCAAGGTCTTCAATGACATGAAGGAGATGTACTCCAAAACTGACTCAAAGGCTTGAAGGAAGTTTTTAACCTCAGTTTCTTTATTCTAACAGTAGGACTGCTCCTTGCCTTCTAGAGATATATGTGGAGCTCTAGCAAACAGCACCACTCTGAGGTTGTATTTGTCATGTGTACTCAAGGAATGGGAAAAAATAGTGACTGTGGGGAGCACCCTCCCTAGAAGAATGAAATATTTTGGGAAATGTTAAAAAGGCAAGATATTATATTTATCCAAAAGGAGAAATGGAGAAACATGCTCTTAAAACAGTCCCAGTCCCCATGCCCCTAAGCAGAAACTGAGGAAGGCACCTTTTAAAAATGCAGATTTGGTAATCCATTCAAGACAAGATATTTTGAAACAAAGGCAGAATGATAAGATTAGAAGCAGCCCAGAGCTGTCCAAAGCCCCTTCATTGCACACACACCCCAGCAGTTCAAAGTCACAGAAACCTGGGAGCTCAGATAAACAATAAGCCAGAGGTTGACCAGATTAGCTCAGACAAGCAACAGAGGTGGGTTCCTACCAGTTCTATCCGTTTTCATAGAACCGTTAGTAACTCAGCGATGATGTCACAGAGCAGGTTCCTTCGGTGTCTCAGTGGGTGCCGCCATTTTGAATTTTGCTTCTGGGCATGCACAGAAGCTATTTTTTGATTGCTGTGTAAGCATGCGCACATGCCCAAAGTGCAACCCTGAGCAAACCAGCAGAAAAACAATTTACAACCTACCCCTGACAAGCACCTATGATTTGCATTTCCTCTTTTGTATGTAGAGTCAGCTATGACCCCTACATAACCCCTACATGACCCCATAGGAATCTGACAACAGCCAATAGAATAATAAAGGACATTTTTTTGCAAAGGAACAGGAAGCTCAAATACAAAGTCCAAAGAAGGTATAACACCCTCCGCCCTCAACTCCATTTTCAGCTGCAGCAGAGCCACAAACCCTGGTGTTCTGCTTCATCAATAAATGGACCCTCTTTCCAATCAGCCACCAGTCTCCATTTTGTCTCCACTGCCTTTCTCCCGGGATTGGAACTGGAGCTGGATATTTCTTCCAACATGACAAACATACAGACTAAAGAGGAAATTTACACTCTTGGCAGGTGTGTAGAGACAATAAGCACATTCTAGTTACAACAAACATTGTAGAGGTTGTTGTTTTTTTAGCTAGGTATGTGACCTACTTAAAGATGTCTACTGGGTGCTTTTAAACTTTATTCAAACAGAAGCATTTTAATGATTACAAAGATTAATTATATGCTAGAAAGAGTTTAGCATAGCCTTATGAGTCTATTTTTCAGCACTATATCATTATGAGCACTGCAAAGGTCATCTCAGCTGCCCAGCTAAAACAAGCAGGAACCTGATTCAGACAGCAGTGATATAAAGTGACTTACCATAGAGTACCAAACGATGGGCCCCTCAGGTTAGATGGTATTCAACATTCCATCATGGAAGAGCCAGGAATAATAGCATGTATGATGCAGAAAAAATGTGACATGTGATTGCTGATGTTGCCATACAGGAAAGAAGAATCTGAAAGTGCAAAGACAGAATTCCATTGGGCACCTGTAACTCAAGAATATGGGAAAGGTCAACAGAGGGAAAGATGAAATAAATCAACTACACATTGATATTTTAGGCATCAGCTATTTTAAATGCATTGGAATTGGATGCTTTCAGTCAGGAGATAATGGTATTTACTACCCGGGGAAATGAAAAACAAAGAATGACATTGTTTCGTTTTATTTATATTTGATTTAATTTGACCAAAATGTCCAGCACCCCCCCAAAAAAACATACAAGCTAAACAAAGATAAGAAAAAAAGGACAACCCTATTATAAAATATGTAGGCATATCTTATAGCTATCAGATATTAAACAGTATTTTGAATATTTCTAAATTGTGGAAAATAAATAAAATATATCTGGTTTTTGTAAAATGTCCTAAATCTGTGCCAAATGAAAACAGATAACATCATTTTTTTTATTGGTAAGAGAACTTGCATTTTTAAAAACAGGTAATTTACATATATCTTGAATTCAGTCCTTAATATTGAAACTAACACTACATTTTAAATGTCTTTAAATAGTTTAAGAAATACTTATAGTAATAATGATTATAATGTATTATGATATTGTTCATTGCATAGTCAGCCAGATGCTTAGACTGGATTTATCATTTTTGCCCATTATAATTATTTCTCAAATTATTATTATAAATAATATAATCATAATAGTTATATTAAAATTATTTTAATACTAATAATTACAATAATTAAAGCAATATCTGACACTTTTTATCCATAATTCCTCAAAAATCTTTTGGAATGGGATATTTAACAGATATAAATAATATTAATGATAATAATAAATGTTGCATCGTCTGAAAACAGCAGAATCAAACAAAAAGAACTGGGAAAAAATCACCAAATTCAAATATCTGCAAATAGAAGTAGAACAAATATGGTCCCAATAATAATACAGTAGGTGCCTTGGGTGCAATTCCATAACAACTGGAGCACCATTTGAACACTATCAACATTAATAAAAACACCCAGTCGATTGGAAAAGATAGCTTTGCCTGGAACAGTGTACATTGACAATACCTTTAACGCTATTAAAAAAACAGCTGTATATTCCAGGTTCTTGAGAAGGAATCAAGAAGTGGATAAAAATGCCTAATCCAGCCTAAACATCAACAACAATAAAAATAATCAATTTTCAGAGTTTGCAACCATAACATAACTGGTCTTTCAAGACAAAAATAATAACAAATAATTATTACAATATTTTCTTATTTACGTATTTTAAAATCTTACTCCAGAATGATATCTCTCAGGTGCCTCACAGAAATGGTTACGAAAGATTACCTTGTTGGAAATATGCAAGCTCCATGATCAAAGCAGCAAAGGGTAAAACATTTTTAAGTCCATAACATTCAGATAATATTCAGAAGCAGCCAGCCAAACACCTCACTAATTCATTGAACTGTACAAATGAGAATAGACAACAAACTTACTTCATTACAATTAGTAATGGGTGCATCATTGAGAGAGCTGAAGAACCTAGTTGGGGACAACAATCCTGAAGATCTATTTCATTGACTTGATATCACACAATCAAACTCTTAATCAAGTTCCTTTGTACGTACATGGATCTGAATCTGAGATTGTGCATGTTTGAAAGTTTGATTGCTTGAAAGAATAAACTGATAACAGCTGCTAAACAATCTGGGCTAATATATATTCTTAGCTAAGATCTTGATTCTTAAAAAAAATACCTATTTTCTAAGATAGGATGAAAATATGCAAAGTAAATAGTATGTAATTTGTGATAATCTACTTTGTTTTAATGCTGATCAGATGTAGTTCTAGCCTAATCATGCTAAAAATTTGAATCCTATTTTCACGGTATTCAGTTTCCAATTGTTGGCAGAGTTTTAAATATTTTACCGTAGAGAAAACAAGATTATTTGAATTTAAAACTGCAATGCATGGAATGTAATTCTGCACTTGCTTGTAGCCTAAGCATGTTTACCCAGAAGCAAATCTCTGGGATATCACTTCAAAAAAACATATTATGATTGACTTGTAGGTTTTAGCAGAACTAATAGTTCGGCTATGAAAAAAGACAATGATTATATAGGAGCAGAGAGATTCAGAAAGTGCTAAATTCTTGATATCATAGTTTTCATCCAATTTTTGCAATTCAATTCTGCCAACACTAGTGTTAGACCTATCTGAATCACAGGAGAAGGAGAAGGAGAAGGAGAAGAACAAGAAGAAGAATCAAACTGAAATTTGGCAGTTATAGTGAATGCATTAAAAAAATACAAATCTGAACTTCCTGGAAAAAGAAGAGGATCTCCTGTAATTTAACTGAAAATAGGAACTGGGATTTTCATTATTTAGAATAGAAAAGAGGAAGGAAGGATATATAGGGTAAGTGTATACATTTGGAAATAAGTTTCCAAATCTACCAGTGCATATTCTTACGTATGTTTGCATCAGATTCTTTTTTCTCCCTCCCTCCTCCTTTTGCATTTCAACAATTCACTGCATTCTAGCAATGACTCTTGCTTGGTTGGTAAATTGCCTGATAAAATAGTTCTGAAATCCAGGATTTTAGTATTCATAAATTTTCAGATTCCAGCTGTTCTAGTTCTGTGTCAAAACAATCTGTCTCATTTCTTCTCTCTGTTTTCCCTGCTTAGAAAGGTGAGTTTTCATCAGTTTCAGTAGAGATAAAAACTGTGGAAATGAATTAGAGCTTTTAAAATATGGATTTAATTTTCCAATCCATATGTTTCAGAATTGTAAAGAACAGCTGTACAAAAATCTCCAAATACTAGAAGGCCAGCAGGTGATCAGAGCTACATGATTATTTGCAGCCAAACTTTCTGCTGTATATGCTAACTTTCCTGACAGTTAGAACAATCAGTGGAACAACATGCCTGCAGAAGTGGTGAATGCTTCAACACTGGAAGTTTTTAAGAAGAGATTGGATAAACATTTGTCTGAAATGATATAAGATTTCCTGAGCAGTGGGATAGCAAGTTTCCTGAGCAGGGGGTTGAACTAGAAGATCTCCAAGTTCCCTTCCAATTCTGTTATTCTGTTATATCTGTATCAATCTATCTGAATATGTATCTCTATCATCTCTATCTGTATTTCTATCTCTCTCTGTATCTCTATCATCTTTATCTGTCTGTCTGTCTATCTGTCTAGCTATCATCTATGTGTTATATATGTGTGTGTTTGTGTGTGTGTGTGTGTCTTTCTCTCTCTGTCTCTCTGTCCAGCTATATCTATATCATCTATTTCTATCTGTGTGAGTGTGTGTGTGTGTGTATACATGCGAGTGCATTCTTTTGTCTGCTGATTTGCAGAAAAAAATATTTCTTTTT
>JANHFT010004242.1:37329-49610 GCA_032467955.1 Pseudoxenodon macrops | reverse complement strand
CCCGTATCAACCATTAGCACCAGTCAATGTATTTGTGATGCATTTTTGAATGTTCAGTTGACTGAGTTTCATGTTTAGTGAATAAAAGAAATAATAATAATCAAGAGACTGAAAATAAATCTTAAAGTCCAAACTCAGTGGAAGAAATACCATCAAGGCAATTAAAACCTGGGGAATTCAAGTCATTAGATGCACAGATGGAATAGGGGACTGGACTCAAGCAGAACTAAAGGCCCTGGATAGGAAGACTAGAAAAAAATGACAATGAATCACATTTTTCATCCTCGGACTGACATTTGCAGACTCCACTTCCCAAGGAAAATAGGTAAGTGTGGAATGTTTCAAGTGCATCAGGCAATTGAAGAAGGAAAAGAAGGCTTTGGAAGAATATCTGAAGGGGACTGAAGAAGATGCACTGAAGCCAATATATCAGGAAGGCTTATTGGAGTATTGGAGACAGCAAACTGGCCTACAAGAAACACCAAATGAAGAAGAAAAAAAGAAGCATGGGAAGTCAAAGCTTTATATGACCAATACATTAAAATAAGTGGCAGGGAAAGCAGATAATAACAAGACATAGCAATGGCTAAGAGCAGAATAGTTAAAGAAGGATCCCGAGGGTCTAATTCTGGCTGCACAAGACCAAGTCTAAGGATAAATGCACACAAGGCCAGAATTGAAAACATGGCAACTGACAGCAAGTATCGCCTCTGCAAAAAAGCTGAAGAAACAGTGGCTCACAAGAAGACCACGTATGCTGATTACAAACAATGGTATGACAAAGTAGATACAATGGTGCCTTGGAAGATCTGCAAGAAATATCATTTGCCTGCAAGCAAGAAATGGTAGAACCATAAAATAATAAGAAAATGAAGAAGCTAAAGTGTTCTGTGAGTTTAGAATTTAAGCAGATAAGGCGCTTGCCACGTAACACTTCAGACTTCACAAAAAATGTTCTGGATAGTGGATGTGGAATTAACCTGGAGATAGCAGAACCAAAAGAAAAAATTGGAGAAGCTAACAAAACACAAAGACCTAAAAAAATTAGAATGACTTGTTGTGTTCTGCCTAATCCCCTGCATCCTGTGCCCCGGAGGGGGGATTACTGTATCTGCATTTGTATGGAATTGTGTGCCCGTCACTGGTTGGTTAACTAGCGACGGAGGGGTATTAGCCAATAAGAAGTGTCTGCCTGCAAGCCAGGAGAATCCCATAAAAGAGGGTTCCCCAGGCCCAACAGGCAGTCCGGATTTTAGCATGAGCTGAACCTCAATAAACAGAGCTGACTGTCACTGATGCCTCCAGTCTTCAATTACTGCGCGATCTAACACTAAGGATCTCTCACTGCAACTCTGAGCTACCAATATTCTCCTCTCTCTTTTTGGCATTCATGAAACTTTCTGTGGGGGGAATAACAGCCAATCAAATATTAAGGGGAAAGTAGCAATAATTAAGGGAACTCCAATTCCAACTCCAAAAGAACTATAGTTTCAAAAAGCTAAGAGATAAACCATCAAACAATAATGGTCATCAGCTATTGTTACTCCTCAACACTCTTAATAGTTTTAGAGTTCAGACCAGTTTAGAGGGCCATAGATAAACCACTTCTTCTGGACTAGAGCAAAACCAACTGGCTCTTCCAGGCTGTGGAAGCCAAATCTGTAGTGATGAAACCCAGGACATATGAAGTCTCTATTTTGGATGCCGAAGGAAATATCAGTGCTCTGGAAGAACTTAGTTCAGCAACTTGAAGGCCAAGCATCTTCCAAAGTAATATGATTATAACTCTAAATCAGTGGAGGATTTCAACATGCCTCAGTCCATTTTGTACAGACCTATGTACAAAGATCTGGAGGTTTCTTGGAGGTTTCTCTCTGAATTAATCAAAAGTTTACAAGGAGGTGCAGTTTGCAAGAAGGTGGATAGGTCAGCATCGAAGTGACTACAGCTAAAGGTGAAAGGAAAAACACTCAAAACAATGGGTTAATTCTCCCTCTGTAACTGGCTAGAAAGTGAGAAAGGCTTCTGAGACAACACTCCCCCTATTTAGAAATAAACTCACAAAAGATATACTAATTACATAATATTTAAAATGTGCCGTCACCTTATTCTTACACTCATAGTGATCAGAATTTATTTATTTATTTGTCAAACAAGTACAAGATAGCAGGTATAGGTATAAAGATAAAGATAAACAAAGGAAGTAACTACAGATAAATGGAGACAGTAAGACACTGATGGTAGACATGCTGGTGCGTTTATGCATGCCCCTTTACGGAACTCTTAGGAATGGGGTGAGGTTCACGGTAGACAGTTTGAGGTTTGAGGGTTTGAGGCTGTAACAACAGAGTCAGGTAGAGCATTCCAGGCATTGACCACTCTATAGCTGAAGTCGTATTTTCTGCAATAAAGTTTGGAGCGGTTTACCTTGAATTTGTATCGATTGTTTGCCCATGTATTATTGCGGTTGAAGCTGAAGAAGTCGTTGAGAGGTAAGACAATTTTGTGTACTATGCTTAGATCAGACTGCAGCCGGCGCAGTTGCAGATTGTCCAAGCTCAGAATTTCAAGTCTGGTGGCATAAGGGATTCTACTGTGAGTAGAGGATTGGAGTACTCTTCTCGTGAAACACCTCTGGACCCGCTCAATAGTGTTAATGTCCGATATATAGTGTGGATTCCAGGCAGATGAGCTGTATTCAAGAATTGGTCTAAATATGGATTGGAATACACATTCCAATCCATATTTAGAGGAGTATCCCTGTGTTTGTTTCCCTCCCCATAGTGGAAATTTTATTTCTAAAGATGTTAGCATTAAGTTTGAACATAAGGTCACATTTTCAAGAAGTGGGGATTGAGTGAAGGAGGATTCTTTGTAGTAAGGCCAGGTCTCCCCCAATACTTTGTGAAGGCTTCTACTTTTGTATACATCTGAAATGATGCAGCAAGGGGATTTCAAGACAAGCTGAAGGAGAAGGGCTTCTGGTCAAATTGGGAGTTTCATTATAAGGAAAATTAAAACTATTGGAGTAAATGTCTGTACTATAGATGTACAAAAGACATTACAAGAATCTAAGACTGGAACTTGGAACAAACTGCCAAGCAGCTACACCCCACAGGTATAATGCAGCTACCTCTCTCCATAGATGATGCGGTTCTCCAAGGAGCCTTTCTTGTCCCATCTGTAAACAGGGAAAAAATGTATGGCATCATTTCCTAGATAAAATAGTAATTTACAAAGGAGAATCAAGAGGCACCTGAAAACAATAGAGGGAGATTTATTTTTTATCACAGCCTTGGCTACGCATCTGAAATTTCTGTCTGATTCCCGAAGCATCTGGAAACATGAGACTGGCACTTGAAGTTCTTCATCCTTTGACAATTTGCCATCTCTTTGTGCATAATAAGTTTTTCTTAGGCTGTATGTGGATTTTACCTAAAGAGAAAACTCATGCCATGCATTTGCTATTATTTGCAATTTCAGAATTTGTGTGTGTGTGTCTTAAGTGTAAAAATCACACTTAAGGTGTGAGAATGGGTCTTCTTAGGACACTGTAATTGTAATTGTGCATAATAAAGAATTTGTTCCATACCTTTTCCCTTAAATGGATGAATAACTGATTATAGCAAGAGATGCCTCATACAGAATCGTAAATTACTTACAGGAGAACGGAACAGAGCATGGCAATATTAAATATAGCAACAGCAATAGCACTTAGACTTATATACCATTTCACAGTGCTTTACAGCCCTCTCTAAGCAGTTTACAGAGTCAGCATATTGCCCCCAACAGTCCTCATTTTATCAACCTCAGAAAGATGGAAGTCTGAGTCAACTTTGAGCCAGTGAGAATTGAACTGCCAAACTGCTGGCAGCTGGCAGTGAGCAGAAATAGGCTGCAGTTCTGCGTTCTAACCACCGTGCCACTGTGCCAACACAGCTCTTCATAACAATGAAAAAGAAAGAAAGAAATGCAGTTGATCTGCAAGCAAACAAATATTATATGCAAGTAACAAAATGAAAAATATCTATTTTATATCAATATACAATATTTGATATTATATATAATATCAAAAATAATCCAAAATACATTGAAACATGTGTACAACTGTATGACAATCACATATTCTATATCAGCCGTTCAATCACTCTTGGAATTACATAGCTTCACTAATGGGACAGTTTAGAAATATAACAAGAATAATTTCCCTATATAACTACAAGCTAGCTTTACATTGGCTTGCAGCTATAATATTAGAAGAATTGGATAATTTTTCAAGAAAGAGCTTCTATTTTATATGTTGGAGTTTCATGTACTGTATAATCATTATTGCAAACGACTTTTATAAGTAATTCTAAGAAAAATATGAATTTGAACTGAATGGGGCCATGCTTTTATTTAGCAGAAGACAGTTCCATACTGCTAAATGAATTTCCTAGAAAAATATTGGTGTCCTAGTCTCGTGTCCCAAAATTGCTTTCCTGGGAGACCATTTCATGTTTTTGATTGCTATGATACAGTTTTAATGACATAATCATACATCAGACTGATTTCATGGAGCAACCCCATTCAGATTACAGATAGAGCTAGCAACAAACAAGGCACCTTTGCATGAAAGCTGCCAGAATACAAGCTGGCAAGCATTTAGAATATTAACTGGAACTTTGAACTTGGAGTCTGAACTTGATGTCAAACTATTTATAATGAGGAAAATTAAATTCCATAAAGTGTTAGCAGTAATTAGTGGTTTGGACAACTTCGTCCAAAAATACCTGTGCTAGTATCGTTCAGTTCATAGCCCACCGCTGCCAGCATTGTCCATGTGTTCAAGTGATAATTTATGATAAATTCTAAAACTTGCACATTTTAAACCTGATCTCCAAACAGTAAAGAGACATGATTTCATTTGAACTTAGTAAATGCATTCAGCAAAATAAAAGTTTAAACACTTGAAATCGGAAGGCATTTGATCTTAATAGAAAGAAATAATGCAAAAGGGAATGCATACAGCTGAGAATATTAATCTAATCACACCATTGAGAAAGTTGGAGACAATGGTGCAAAAAGGATTAAAAACAGTAATTAAATCTATTTTTTTGTCTCTGTGCAGAAAGATTCCCTAGGTTTCCATATGTTTTTTGAGCCATATATGAATTAAGAATGCCAAATTGTAGGTAAGTCAATGCTTGTTTAGGAGGAAAAGGAATAAAATGTATTTAAAAAAATAGTCTATAAACCCATTCCAGTGTTGGCTTATTCACTTGTATTGGCTTCAAAAACCTTGTAATTGATTATTTAAAAGCAAAATGTTGATTATAATATACAGATGGATCAATGGGAAAGTATGTGGTTAAAAATCAATATTTATATTATGTTATGATCTGATGAATTTTTTTATAAATTGATGTAGCATTGGTTTATGATGCCAGAGAAATTATCTAGAATGTATAAAGGCATTTCAAATGTATGTGTCAAGCACTGGGAAAATCAGGAGATTCAGGCAGTTCAAATGAGTATATGGATTTACTGCAACCTGAAATTCTCTACAAGAATCTGAACTACTAACAGTTGAGAGAAATTAAGAATAGAAAGGAATTCAAGATGGGCTGGACTCTTGTGGGCACATAGGGACTCATGACTAATAATGTGCTTGACCCCTCCTTTGGGATAAGCCTGGTCATCTCTTACAATATGAACATGAACAAAATGAAAGGGTATCTTAGCATGCTTGGTGGACATGTAAAAACCTACCAAATATTTGAATCCAAATACATATTTTAATACAGATGATTTTAAAGTTTAATAATGAATAAAGTCAGGACTTTTTATTTTATGATTAATGGACAAGTAGTGAAAAAGCCATGGAAGGTTTATTTCATGATATGATAACAGCAGCAAGAATATTGTATGCACAGATCTGGAAAGATTCAACACTACCCACAATGGAGGAATGGTTGGTAAAGTTGACACAATTTGCTGGAATGGATAAATTAATTAATTTCATTAGACAAAAGGCATCCACATTTATTGCTGACTGGAGCGTCTTATAGACTTTTTGCATAAACAATGAAAAAAAAGAACTTATTACTAGTAGTTTGGATGATTGGACAGGAGGGATTATAGAAAGAAGAATTATGATGTAAGATAGAAAGAAAGAGAGGTTAAAATAAAACTCAAAACTGCTCTGAAGAATATCAGAAACCACTTCTGTTTACTCTTTTCTTTCTACTTTTATTAACTTTTTTTCTTTTCTTACATTTTTTGAGATTTTAGTATTGTAACGTATGCTGATGGTGTTTACATTTTGGGGGATATATTATGTATGTTTTCATTTGTATCTTAGATTGAATTATATTATTTTCGGCTGCTGTTTGATCATAATGAATTCCATTGATTTGAATTGAATTAACTCACCCATCTCTCAGAAATGTTGTTGTGCACAAATTCCAACTCTCATGGATGTTTACATGCACACAACACTTCAGCTTCCTAACATATAACAAAGGAGTCAAATTTATCTTGAAAACATTCACTTTTATCTGCCTTCACACTACGATATATTTTGCTGAAGCTTTACATTTCTATAAAATTGAGAAAGAAGTCCTAGGACCTTCAACCATGTCCTGAATGCAAAGTTTACATACTGTTACAATGCTCTGCACAGTTATATAACATTAAAAGAAAGTTGATTTAAATGAAAAATCTCACTGTTCAACAATCAGTTCATATTATTGCAAGTGGCATATTTTACAATTTGGGAAGTGCGAATTATCCTCTGTGTAAGGTTAAAACAGAATCTTAATTAACCCCTAGAGATGTCAAGGTTCAAAGTGCAGAAAATTGGGACAAAGATTATTATTATTAATTTTTTAAGGAAGGGCAGTAGTGTCAATTTTTTTTGCAGATCTTCACTTCTCTATTGCTTTATGCCAATCAATCTATTCCATCTATGTTCCAAAATGACATAGGTTATGGCTATTTGAGTGACCTTTTGTCTCAAAATGATCTTGTCCATCCAGTGAGATCAGGAAGGGTGGACACAAGCCTTCTCCTCTGGAATAATATCTTCCCAGAGATTCAGATAAATCCCACCTTGGTAATGTTAGGAAGCTATTTAAGATCTGGTTATTGTCCTAGGCTTTGGGACAAGTTGATGGTTGAGCCACAGTTAAATAGGATTTTCTTTGTTTATATATTTGCATTTGTGCTGCTTAAGATTTTTGTGTTTTGCACTGTTCTTACCCTTTTTTTAAAACAGTAACTTTCCTATACCTGCTAAAAGTTTGCTAACTTCTAAATTGAATAAATAAATAAATAAATATAAATATAAATAACAGAACCTTATTTAATATAATTCAAATAAATTTATTTCAAAATCCACACCTTGCTTCAGTTCCCTTCTGGCTTCTGCCAACAGAGTGTTTTGCTGTCATATTGTTTTCGTTTTGAAATTACTGGATTCCCTTTTGCAAAGGGGAACTGTTTTGCTGAAGGCACTTCAGTTACTATTATAACTAATAGTGGAATAGCTTTCTTATTAATTCTGTGAGGTCCTCGTTACATTTTCTGGGTATTTAAAAAGCATCTAGGGTTTTATTATGCAGACAGAGCCCTGAGTTATTCAGGTGATGGCTCTTTGCATTCGAGATTTGAATTTTGTTTGAGGAAGTTGAAACATCTGTCTTATCCATCTAATTATATCCTAATAAATCAAACTGGGCAGAAATTCAATTCTTGTCATGTCAGGAACAATTTGGGCAAATATTAAGGAAGAAAGGTAAATACTTTGGTGCTGCTTTAGTTGTTGCTGTTTGAACGAGGACAAATTATATTCCCTTGCTTATCTTTTTTCTTATTATTACATTGCTTTTCACCAAGTTAGGACATAGTATTTATCTTTCCTTGTTATGATATTATAAACATATTTCGTATCTGCATATGAAGACCAATGGTCTCCAATAAAATACTGGAGATCTGAAACTGAAATCTGCAGCCCTTGTTTCCTATCATTTGTCTGTGTTGTTTTTTCATTGAGGATCCATCTTCCTAAACTATTGCATTACTATCCTAACTCTGAAAAATACTGTGAACCATGATGCCTTTTCAGTGGGGCATGAAGATTGAGAGGCAAATGTTCTGAAAAACTATGCTGGTTGCTCCTCTATGCTATCTGGCATCATCAGGCTGATCAAATTTTCTGGAGACACTCCCCTGATGCTTTATACCTGGCTTATACTCTAAAGAATTCCAGGGTGATGCTTTCTTGCTACAACATTAGGCAAGCAAATCTCCCAGTCCCTTGGAGCTCAGTTTAGGTCTGATTCTGTTGTTTTGAGGACTCACTCAGAATGAGATATTGGTAGGAAAGAACAAGGAGCAAAGATGGTGGGACAGAGCATGATGGTGATGGAGGTAGTTGCACCAGGAGACAACCTTCTTGGATTTCCCCTGCCTGGTTTGAAATTATTGGGATTGTTGCATGAATTCAGGAAACATGATGTACTAGCAAACTCCAATTTCCTGATGAATATCTTCTTACACCAAGGTCAGTTTTGATCAACAAGAGAGTTATATTTACAACACTATTTCTTCCATCCATCTCTTCTATTGCAACTTTCTCTAAACATTGTATGAGCATGTGTGCCTATATGCATGCATGCACGCACGCACGCGCACACACACAAACACACATGCACATGCACATGCACATCATCATAATCATTTAATGACCCCATAATCCCTTGCGTGCTGGAGTCTAGGCAACTGAATGGAGCTAGCAGAGTTTTAATGGCCGGATGTCCTTCCTGTCACCAATGTGGAGTTTTGTTCAGCAGATACATTATTAGTGTGCCTAGAGATAGAAATATCTGCCTCTACCTAGGAGGCAGAAGTTTATTTCTCTAAACACACACACGGACAAATATGCACATACATGCATTTATTTGTTTGGTACATGGTACAAGCATACAACCATCTACAAGCATGCATTTGTAAGCAATTAAATGCACCACTGACTTACTTGGCTGAATGTAAGTAAGCAGAACAAATGCTTCCAAATAAGAGGATCAGAAAGAACATGAAATAAAGCAAAAGACTGCTTAGGTATTCTATTCCTTTCCCTCCAAAATTCATTGATCACATATATATATTATTTTGGCCTCTCCTAAGAATGAACAGATTTTTGTCATATTTTTGGGGTGTTTCTATGGCAACTCCATCAATTGAGACTTCTACTTTATTTTTCTATTGTACATGCGGTGGTAGTATGTTGGATTCCATCACTCCTTTCTCTCGTGCACTTTTTATTTTTCCAAAATAATTTTAAATTAAAATCAGATTATATTAAACTATACAAAAGCCAAGCTAAGGCCACTTAGGATGCTAATTTTAACTTTTGTATTGCCTGTACTATCAGAGATGAAATAGTGATGGGATATCAAAGTATCAGAGATTACTGGGAAATTGAAAAGAGGCCCTTTCATCAGTGTATTTCATTTGGAACTGAAACACAGATAAATAGTTCCATGCTCTCTTATAATACAATCTATCACAATATAGTCTTATCACAATTAAAAACACTACAGTACTTGATTTAACCTTGTTACTAAGATTAGGGAATCATTAATTCTTAAGTACCAAAAATGGATATCGTTGGGACATTTACAAATTGTACTGAAGTACTAATCTAATCTTTTGGTTGCAAGTGGAAATAAGAATGCCAATATTTTACTTTACCATAAAATAATTTATAGTGATAGTGATTTGACAAAAACATATTTTCTCAAAGGTGAAGATTGTTTGTGTGTGTGTGTGTGTGTTTGTATGTGTGTCCAAATCTTGGAAACTGCCTTGACTACTTCCTGCAGTTTTCCTCACAGTGCTTTTCAGAAATGGTTTGCCATTGCCTCCTACCTAGGGTGGAGAGAAAATTATTGGCACAAGGTTGGCTTTGTTAGACAGAGCTAGAATTCAGTCTCAGTTCAGTCTCACTCATTTCTAGTTTGATGCTTCATTTAGGCCATGGGTGTCAAACTCAATTTCATTGAGGGCCACATTTGGGTTGTGTTTGACCTCAGGGGACTGGGGAGCATGGCCAGGGGGTGTGCCCAGCTCGATGTCACTTATTGACGCTCCATTTTCAGCTGCGACAGCCTCCAGCCCTCTGCTGGCAAAACAGAACTCGGGGGGGGGCGTGCCCTCCCGAGATCCATTTTCACTGGCAGAGGCACCAAAGGCCGGTCCTTCGCTGCTTCCAGGGAGGGCCCGCGGGTCAGATCTAAGCCCCCAATGGGCTGAATCCAGCCTGAAGGCCTTGAGTTTGAACACCCCTGATCTAGTCTGACCATTGCACCAAACTAGTTCTCATTAATGTAAGGATACTATATAGTTTATTAGCTTGGATATCTAATGTTCCAAAACTGAGATGTTTGGTTAATGAAAAAAAAAAGTTGTTTTGAAACATATCTGCCCACTAGTACCTATTGTATTTACCAGTTTATACTAGCCTTGTGTAAACAAACAAACATATATTTCTATGTATTGGTTTTTGAAGAAAAATATACAACTAAATATATAAAGCTTTGAAACTATGCAGAAGATAAGCTTCTCATGCTGTTCTTATATATATATGCATTCCACCCACCCTGCCATTTGCTCTTCGCAACTGCCTCACACTGAGTGAAGAAAAGAATAGAAGAACTGAAAGTATTTCACTTGAAATTGAGTACAATTATTCAAATGATCTGAGGCATGTTTTATTTGAGACTCAAATTGCACTGAGAAGGGAATCAAGATTCAAATGTAAGTAGAGCTTCTTTTAACCCCTATAAAGTGCTTAGGCATGCCAAAAGTGATATATAAGGACCAATATGAAGTTGGAGGCAAAGCCAGAGTGGTCCTATTCAATAATTGTTCCAGACCTTATGCATTCAGACATCCTCCATATACAGTATTGGCATCAGAATTTCCATTGCTTAACAAGGTGGTTATTAAGTGAGTCAGGCCAGCCTGATCTTTTGCCATGATTGTTAAGTGAATCACTGCTGTTTGTTAGGTGAGTCATATAGTCATTAAGTGAATCTAGCTTTCCTCATTGACTTTACTTGTCAGAAAACATCTGGGAAGGTTGCAGTAATGTTGCAACTGTTGTAAGTGCATACTGGATGCCAAGCACCCCAATTTTGATCACATGGGGACACAGTCATAAGTGGGAGGACTGGTCCATAAGTCACTTTTTTCAGTGCCATTGTAATTTGGAATGGTTGCTCAATGATTGGTTGTATTGTACCTGCATTGCATTACCCTACTCTTTCTTACAACATTGAAATGATTTGCAAATAATATTGTCTGCTTTCTGCAATTGAAAGGAACTTTACTAAACAATGAAAGCTCATTGTTTACCCATAACCTCTGTTTCCTCAATGGGATGACATAAAATAGCTAGGAAAGCAAGCCTTCATTGATTTTACAAAATGAGCAGAAGCCATTTAAATAGCATAGATTGAGTAGACAGTTTGACATTTAAGAAATGTCTTTAACTTATTCTGCTTAATACCAGGGGTATCTTTCAGATGTTTAAGTCTTGAAAACACAAGACATCCAGAGATCAATATATAATTGTTTCACATCCTTGAAGGAATGAAGAATTAATTGAATGGTGGAAGGGAACAAGATGTCAATGTATTTTGTGATGAAATATTAGGAATATTCCTGAAGTACAGTGTAATATCAAATTCATAAAAGTTAGATCATGGGTGTAAAAGTGTGTCTGTGTGTGTGTCTATTTAGGTGTCAAGAAATCAAAGCAAATGCAACACTAAAGTTGTATCGGCACTCTTTGGACTCCTCACATTCTGCAGATATCTCACTTTAGGAAGAACTGTCACACTTTCCCTTTATTGTGGTTTAGGTGAAATGTCAAGTATTTAGAAGGCTACTAGTACATACAGTGGAAGTGTTACATTTCAAGAATATTGTGAAAGACGTGAAATTTTCCATTTAATGTTTTATCATTAAGATCTGGCTGCTTCCTGCAAAAACATGTAAGATGCTGATAATGCTCTGAGCTGAAATTGAAACTTTAATGCTCTCCAGCTATAAAAATAGTGACCAACTATTTAAATAGCCTGTGGTGGAATTATTGCCCCCTCTCTTTCCTAAGTTACAAAGTATTTAAATACAGTCTATTCATAGAGTTATAGGATTGTTTCTTGCAACTGTCCATTTGGAATGTAAGCAGTGAGGAGAGGAGGGGAGGGGAGGGGAGGGGAGAGAGGAAGGGA
>JANHFT010004242.1:21848-37229 GCA_032467955.1 Pseudoxenodon macrops | reverse complement strand
TCTATCTATCTATCTATCTATCTATCTATCTATCTATCTATCTATCTATCTATCTATCATCTGTCTACCTACCTACCTACCTATCTATCTATCATCTGTCTACCTACCTACCTACCTAACCAGTGGATTAGCTTCCTTCCTGGAGTTGTAGACTAGACAGCTCTTTGGATGGCATAGGGTGTCCTGCCTTCAGCAGGGGGTTGGACTAAAAGATCTCTGAAGTCCCTTCCAGCCCTATGATTCTACGTTCCGTGATATTCCTTCTTTACCATTCCATGCACTTCCTGCTGTACGATGCCTTTTGTTTGGTCCGGCAATCACCTGCAGTGGGTGAGATAAAGGTGGTGGCTGAAACGTTCTCGTGGCATCGCATCAGAGCTTGAGTGCCTTGATTTACATGCAGGCGGAGATGAAGGCAAACTGAAAGCAGTAATTGACCTGTTGCCCTTGTCTGATTACTCAAGGTAGAAGAGCCTGGAGCAGAGCCAATTGTCTCTGTATCTCTGGCTTCACTGACAGTGGAATAATTGCGGCCCTGGATTGCTGATGGCCACTGGATTGCACGGGGGTCCCCCCCCCAAACCCCACCAGTCTTCTAATTAGTGCAAGAGATTTAGCAATAAGCAAAGTGACAAATACAAAACATTGCATTATTTCCTTGAAAAAAGCAGAACAGTCATGGACACTATGAAGCAGGCTGACCAGCTGATCAGGCTTCTGAAATATTCGTGGTATTTATAATGCCTTGGTATCCACTTCATTCTATTCATCCAGTTTAGGTCACCACGATTTAAAAAAACACGTGGAGACTCTAGAAAGAGTGCAGAGAAGAGCAACAAAGATGATTAGGGGACTGGAGGCTAAAACATACGAAGAACAATCGCTGGAACTGGGTATGTCTAGTTTGATGAAAAGAAGGATTAAGGGAGACATGATAGCAGTGTTCCAATATCTCAGGGCTACCACAAAGAAGAGAGAGTCAAACTATTCAGTTATTATTAGTGGTTAGGGTCTGTGCCTCTTGTTTCTTCTCCAGCCATCTGGAAAATAAAACTTAATAGTATCACTAAGAAAGTTTTAGGAGCTCACACTCTTAGCCAATTCAGCTTTCCAACAGATTCCAAATACCTACTTTTTCATTATATATAGCTGCATATATAATTGCATATGCAGTTATATATGTGCAGTTATATATATGCAGTTATATACACACATACACATACACTCTTCTTTTGCCTGACTTATTTCTTTTGAATAAGTTATACCTCTCAACTCTTTCCATTCCATACAGTCTTCCATCAGCTCTTAGTAATAGCTATTAAAACATTTTCGCATTCCTGCATTAAGATGTCTGATTTTTCTTGTTTGTTCTCCATACTGTTTTTTGTATAGACACACTGGTATCCTCACCTGATATAAAAACTATATATTTCATTTGTTCTGATTCCCTTCTAGAGTTCAAATGGTGTTGCATTTCTAGACATCAAAGGTAGCCCCATTCCACAGGTATATTTGCAGACATCTGTAGAAAGTTAGCACCCACTCCTCTCTTAGAAGAATGAAATATTTTAAGAAATATTAAAAAGGCAGAATATTTTATTTCTCTGGATGAGAATTGGAGAAACATACTCTTGGAAAACAGCCTCCACCTTCCTTAATAGCCCACAGCAGATGTCAGCACTTAAGAGATAAAGGATAGCTAGCTTTATTCATAAGCAAATTCCCTACAGCAAGGTCTGAACAACAGTAGGATTAGCCCTCAGCCACAATAGGAATTGCCCAACAAACCCCTTCATTGCATCAGCAGACCAAACTTCAACCAAACGTAGCTCAGACAAACTCCCAGGACTTGTACATGGCCCCATGGGAATATGACAACAACCAATAGAATACATATTCTTGCACAGAAACAGGAAGTTCTAGTGCAAAGCCCAAGAGAAGGTATAAATACCCCCCACTCTCGACTCCATGTGGTCAGCTGCACCAGGACCACAAACATGTGGTCCTGTTCATCAATAAATGGACCCTCTTTCCAATCAGCCTCCAGCCTCCATTTTGTCTCCAGTGCCTTTCACCCAGATTGGAACTGGACCTGGATAGTTCTTCCAACAATTCACTGGCCTCTCCCAAATACTGCTGTGCCGATCCAGCACCGAGAAGTATGCTTCTCTCTCATTTGCAATGTATTCACTCACCCTAGCTCTAGACAGGTGTGAGAAATGGAAGCAGCCGATTCAAGCTGCAGCTGCTGAATGTGCTAAGTGCCAAGTTCAACCAGGGAGGCATGAGCCCGTTGAAGAGAGTGCCAACAAAGCAAAGGAGTTCTTGGTCTTGAAAGAAAAGTGACAATTGGAGACTTGAATGGCTGAGCTCAAAAGGGAACTGAAAGAACAAAGTATTAATTTTGAATGGGTGAAATGTCTCAAAAACACAACCCTGCAGGTTAATCAGATAAATGCAAACTTAAAAAGCAAATCCTGCTCCTTCCGCAGTCGTATCATAATTAAGGAGGCAGAAGGCAGAGAATAGCAATCTATGCGAAGTTTGAGAAGCACTTTGAAAGGGGAAAGCAAATAACGAAGAAAAAAGGAACACAATAAGATAGGAAGTTTTAAAAAAGAGGGTTTTGAAGAGGGTTGTCTAGCATACATTTTCTAATATTGTCGGAGAATAAGACAGGGTGGGAATTTCTGGTAGTCCTCAATTTACAACAATTCATTTAGCGACCATTCAAAGTTACAACAGCACTGGGAAAAAGTGATTTATGACCCTTTTTCATACTTAAAACTGGTCACATGATCACAATTTAGCCACTTTGCAACTTACTCCTCTTTATGATGGTTGCTGTGTCCTGGGGTCAGGTGATCACCTCTTGGGACCTTCTGACAAGCAAAAGTCAATGGAGAAGCCATATTCATTTAATAACTGTGTTACTAACTTAACATCTGCAGTGCTTCACTTAACAACCATGGCAAGAAAGATCATAAAATGGGGAGCAAAACACTGTCTCGGTTAGCAACAAAGATTTTGGGCTCAATTGTGGACATAAATCAAGAACTTTTGAGGTATTTTTTACACGACGGTTGCCTTAATCTCTGTCTCTTGCTCCCAAGGTTGTTCCCATTTACCCTTGTAGGTCACGTGTGAAGTGCAAGCAACTAGGATTGCCAGATTATCTGCCTTCATCTCAGCCTAAAATTGATTTCATTAGTTTTTAGTGACAGCAAGTAGACACATGTAATCAATATCGAAGTTACCACATCTGGCTCATGCTCTCTGAGTGCTTAGGAACATTGAAGGAATAAAGGACCAAATGGCAATCTGCAGCATGGGTCAAATCCAGATCACCATACCTTTTTGTATGGCCCGTAAGGATGGATGGGTGGAAAAGCAGTATATTGCCAGACCTGAGGCTCAAAGTGTTGGGTAGAGCCAAAGCAAAGGAGGATATGCAGTTTATCAGTGGCTTCCTGCAGAGGTGGGTTCTGAATCTTCTTATTGCCGGTTCGCTCAGGGTCATGCCTCGAGCATGCGCATGAGGAAGTAAAAAACTAGGTTCTGTGCATGCGCAGAAGCAAAATCCAGGGAGACGCCGAGAGAACTGACTCTGTGACGTCATCATGGAGTTACTACTGGTTCTATAGAACCGAATAGAACCGGTAGGAACCCACCTATGGCTTCCTGTCCATTTTATGAAGTAGTCTGGGCTAGAAGCACACCTAAACGTACTTGCTCTAACTTTACTAAAGTCATAGTAACAGAATCTTGCAATCCTGACGGTACATCTCTTCCCTTCTTGCCTTTCCAGTCTCAGAAACTAGGGAAGGTCCCTTCTGAGACCTTTGCTCGATTCACATTCCTTCTATGGACTCATCTGCTTCTTATCTGACCACTGCATAGTCTGTTGGTCTTCCTCCGTCTTCCAAGGTCATTCTCACATACCATTATACCTCTTTGCTGATCTAGTGGCTCTCATGCTCATTGGCTGGCAGAACTTCTGGCTGCATGCAGGGAAGGAGGGAGAGAGAGGGAGAGGGAGGCGGCCAGAGCTTCTGACCTCACCTGGACCACTGCTGCTTTGCAGTTCCTGCCACATCAAATGAGGGAGGGAATTTCATAGTTTAAAATTGTGAATTTTTGTTTTTTGTCTTCTTATATAAATAACCTACCTCATATTCTCGATTTTACTTCTTGGCTTACAAAACCTAAAATATTTACCACCTAGTCCTTTCTTGAAAATGTTTGCTGACCCCTGCAGGAAAGCAAGAAATGGCTAGCACCATAAACAGTAGGGGGAAATTACCACACACTTTAGGGAAAACACTTGAAATGGGAGCATTAAAAGGTTTTAATGGTGGTTTGTCTCTACCCTAAAGAATGAACACCAAGTAGGAGAATTCAGCATTGAATCAGCCCAGGAATGACCTGATTGTACTAAGTCTGCCCCACCCCCACATTTCCTTGAATATATCTTGGCTGTATAAATGCAGTTTCATTTCAGTCTTTTTTTAGAAAAATGCATTTCAGCATTTACCATGTTTCCATTCTTCTGCTCCAGCTACAGAAAATGAAAATGACCCAGCATATATTTTCAGGTTCTGTGTAAGTAATATAAAATACCAATGGTGACTTCTTTGTCATTGTGACTCCCAGAGAAGAATTTTAACACCAGACTTTCAATTGTGCTTCAGTCTTTTCCCTTCTTTTTCTTCACAGTTTATTTTCTTGGTTCTGTTTATAATTATGACACCTACACAAGCCCACTTAATTTCTACATTGTAAGCCGCAGTATTGCAAACAAGACCAGTGAGTTGACGTGTGCATATTAAATGGGGGTTGTGGTAATGAGGAAATGATAGCAATATTCCAATATCTGAGGGACAGCCCCAAACAAGAGGGAGCGAAGCTGCTCTCCAAAGCACCTGAGGGTAGGACAAGAAGCAATGGATGGAAACTAATCAAAGAGAGAAGAAACCTAGAACTAAGGAGGAAATTTCCTGACAGAATAATTAATCAGTGGAACAACTTGCCTCCAGAAGTTGTAAATGTTCCAACACTGGAAGTTTTATAAGAAGATGCTGGATAACCATTTGTCTCAAATAGTATAGGTTTTCCGGCCTGAATAGGGGGCTAGACTAGAAGACCTCCAAGGTCCCTTCCTGCTATGCCATGCCATGCCATGCCATTGTCAAAAGTTATAAACACTGGAAGCATTTATTCTGGATTTGATCCAAGGAAGGATGATTAATTATTTTTTAAGACTTCAAAGAAACAGATGACTTTGGAGACAATAAACTCCTTGGAGTTGTTTTTTTTAAAAATCAAGTAGAAATACATTCCTGGCTTCATAAAGTGGAATGGAGGCAGATGCTTTTCATATGCTCTTTACTTTTGTAAGTGCTAATTTCAGCCCGTGTTGAATTTAAGCAAGGCTGGGATGAGTGTTAAGGGTTTTTTGGAGGAGCTTCTAACAAGGTGATAAAGAACTCTTGCAAAAAATACCAGGTGGGTTGAGCTTCTTTACACTAATCTTGCAAGTTATGTACAGTTGCCTTCTTGCCAAGGTTTAAGAGTTTCTGCCAGTAACCCTTATCAGGCATATAACTCCAATGTCACAGATTCAAGTCTAGGCTTGTCCCTGCAGATATCCCTGATCTGAAATACTTGAAAAGTTCCATCAACACAAAAGTCCTAGCAGAAGATATGAATACCTTTTTAAAGCAGATCACCACCTCAGCTCCAATCCCTACTGCCAGGTTGGGAGGGTCAACATTTGGGAATGACTACGCAGAGTACTTCTCCTGTTGATTATCACTAGAATCCAACCGAGTATTATAATTTATTGTTTAGTGCAAGGGTGTCAAACTCAGTTCCATTGAAGGCCACATCAGGGTTGTTTTTGACCTCGGGAGGCTGGTGGACATGGCCAGGGTGGCCATGGCCATCTCGACATAACTCGTGTCGGGGACACCTGTGGTGGCCTGGGCAGGGCTGGGGGGGGACCATTGTCTCCAGCAGAGCACAGTAAGACTAGGCAGAGCTCTGTTTTTGGGCTCCGTTTTCGACTGTGATGGCCTCCTGCAGCCCTTTGCCAGAGAAAACGGAGCTCAGGAGCTCCGTTTTTTCTGGCAGAGGCACAGCGCGCCAGTCCTTCACTGTTTCCAGGGTGGCCCCGAGGGTGAGATCTAAGCACCCTGCAGGCCGGATTCCTCCCGTGGGCCTTGAGTTTGACACCCTTGGTTTAGTGCAGCTGGACTGAATTTCCAGGATTAGTAATATATTGGGTTAAAAAAAATTAAGGTACCGTATTTGGGGGCAAGAACAATAATTAGGAAGTTTCATCTTTATGCAAAATGAATTATGAATCAGTTGTCCACCAAGATGTTCGGGATTTTTTTCTGCAAAGGCAGCCTTTCTAACTTGAAAATGAAAAGACTCTTTTGCACAACAATCCTGAAACGTCTTCCGAGAATCTAAGTTTACCTGTTAATTTGTTTTTTTTTAAGGGGGTTGTGTTTGTGTGAATGAGCTACATTGCATACCTGGGAACTTACACTGGTTTTTTTTGGAGGGGGGGTTGTTTTTGTTTAGTTTGTTTGCATTGTGACAGGATAATTTTTGAACGGAACCTTGGGAATAAATCATTATTTCTTATTATTGCATCAGACTTGTGAGTGTATCTCTTTGATATTTGGAAAAATCCCTGAAGTTACTTTGGCAGGATTTCAGAAGTGGTTTTCCATTGTTTCCTTCTGGGGGCTGAGAGAGAAGGGCTGGGCCAAGGTCACTTAGCTGGCTGTGCATCTAAAACAGGACTAGAATTCATGACCTCCCAGTTTCTAACCTTCAATCATTTATACAAAACCGGCTCTTGCTACATCTGACATTAGAGGCGTTAATTCATATGACAGTTGCACTCGTCAGTGCACATTTCTGGCTATATAACCTTCTACCTACTTTGACTGAAATGTTTTTCAATTAATTAGAACAATGAAAAAGCAGTAACTTTATATACCCTCCTTGATAGGCAGCTGTATACAGAGGAAAAGAAATTGACAAAAGTTAGGTCAACACCAATGTGTGTGACCTCACAAGCACAGTGGCGGCCTTAATAGAGAAACCTGTAAATTTCCAAAATGTTTAGTAAAAGTCATGGAAGTTATAATGAATGAAAAACAGCATGTTTTGATTTCTTGCTCAACTGATGTACCCACAGGTACAACTGATACCTACCACTTCCTAGTCATACTATGTCACGTAATTTCAAGCGCTATGGATGTCCTGAGAATTATTTTCATTTTCTGCTACTGGGAGAAAGAATTACAACCGGCACAACAGGGTCCTTCCTGCAAAGCAGTGGTGGGTTGCTCCTGGTTTGGGAGAACTGGTAGAGGTGGCAGGAGGCTCCTCCCACTCGCACAGACATCATCAAAAACGCTCTGTGCAAGCACAACAGCACCGCACACTCACAAAGTGAGTGAGTGCGCCCCCCGCGCTACCAATAGCGAACCGGTAGTGCCGGAATTTGAATCCTACTACTGCTGCAAAGCCCTGTCATTCGTAAACCCTGTAGCAAACTATTCACTTCAATGAAAGGTTAAAATTGCCCATTACAAAGCTATACTTCTTATTTTTTCCATTCTACAGATAGTCCTCAACTTATAACCATTCGTTTAGCAACCATTCAAAATGTGTTTATTTATTAAATATATATGCTGCTCATCTCACCTAGAGGGGAGTTTAGGCAGCTTACAAGCAAATTAAAAATGGCACAGGGGGAAAAAAGTGACTCCTGACTAGTCCTCACATTTATGACTGTCACAACATCCCCACGGGCACATAATTCAAATTTGGGTGATTGGGAAATGGCATGTATTTACAACTATTGCAGCAGGTCATGTGATCACCATTTGCCGACCTTCTCAGCCGGTTTCTGACAAGCAAAGTCAACAAGGGAAGCCAGATTTGCTTAATAGCTTAATAGCTGCAGTGATTCACTTAACAACCAGGGCCAAAAGATCATAAGATCAGGCATGACTTACTTAACAACCACTTTGCATAGCAACAGAAATACTCATCCCAATACTTGAGAACTACCAATATATAGATCTTTCAGAGATATTAATTCATTTGGGTAGGCACATTGAACCTTTACTTCCCTCTAAATCCCTAGATCACTCAAGAGATTCTGGATACAATTGATTCCTACCTAGGCTACTTTGAAGACTTTCCCCCCCAATTAATTCAGACGTTTCTCATATCTGTCTAAAACAGCTACTTTTTATTTAGCATGGAGGCATATGCAGCTCTGCTCAATGAGACTTATTATGGGTAAGTCAGCACAGGATTTCAGATTTAATAGCATGTTAGAATTAAACATTTTGAAAAAAATTTCAAAGATCGAAATAGTTTCACAGTTTACTGCTCCATTTTAGTGTTTTTATTTAAATTAGCCAACTATCTGTTTAACTACATAATCCAGCTAGGCATAAAATGGATTTTTAAGATGTTCAGTATTTGTACCCAACATCTGCCATAGCTTTTGATCTGCAGAGTTAGTTTACTATCATCCCAGATAACTGAAGGGGCTTTGCACAAAATGAAGCCTCAAATCCCTAGACTAGAGAACCTTTTTTTGTCTCTCTTTTCTTTCTTCCTGGTGGTGCTATTAAATAACTTAAAATAAGAGGGAAGTAATATCATCAGTTTCCATGCTATCAATACTATGCACAGCCAGGTTTCCCTGCAGGCTGTGATTAAACATCAAAAAGTGGTTGCAACACCTGTTTTTTATGTGATGTCTCTATTTATGTGCTGGTTGGATCTGCAATGCACATTAAAAAAATAGCTTTGATCATGCTAACACCATTATAACTTTTTGATCATACCCTGTGGACATTCCTGTCTAGAGCAAATCAGAGAATTCATTGCTCTTCAACTTGTTCTTGATCTTGGTACGTTGTTGTCTGAATTAGGTGACAGCAGTAACTGACTTGGCTGATCTCAGAAAGCCAAGCAAATTGGCACTGGGTATTATTTAAATGGAGGTCAATAGAAAATAGCAGCGGAGAACTTCATAATAATAATATAATGACCGCCGTGGCCATGTCTCCCACGCTGGTCATTAGGACCGAGAACCGGTTGTTAAATTATTTGAATCCCACCACTATTCCAAAGTATCCAACTGGGGTGGTGGTGAGATTTTATACAGAAGAGTAATACAGGATCAGGATGTTGGACTGCCAATTAAAGGATCTAAGGGTGAAAAGCCAAAGCTTGAAGAAAAAAAGTGATAATCTTAGTCAGCTGGAGATAAAATTAGCTTGGAGAAGTGATAATAACAGTTTTGTTTGGGGTTGAGGGCAGAGAGAGAAAAAATGAACTAAAAAGTGAAGTTGAAAATAATAAAAGAGTAGAAAATGAGCTCCATTGTGTTTTGTTTTGATTGCCAAATTCCCAAGTGAGACCTTACAACAATTTCTGATTTTGTATTAACCAAATTCATCATCATTTTCTTGAAAAGCAAGTGGCCCCTCTTCGAAGTTAGATAGTTCTGTTTGATTTGTGGGTAGCTAGCTCCTTCCTTTTGGGGATTATTCTAAATTGAAGTACCATTCAATATATATGTTTAATTATACTAACACTTCTTTCGTTGTGCATCAGTAAAAATGCATCTTAAGTACATTTTTTAAATCACCAACTTGCACACCCATTATTCTATCTGCATTTATGGCATTTCTATAATTAAAAAGTAAAGCACAAGCAGCAAGTAACATAGTCGACTATTCCCAGGCTGTATTATTTGAAGCTTATTATCTTTTATCCATCTCTTATTGGTATGCTGCTCTGTATCTCAGGATCTTGTGTCTTGTATCTTTCCTTGTCAAATCTCAGGTAAGGAAGTACAGACATTCATTTGGTCTGTAATTCATCCTTCCCAATTAATATGGAGATCAAAACGCATTATCTAAATTTTGCACTGTGTTTCCTCCTACTTAAAGAAATGTGTGACAAGTGCATGACTCTGTCTCTCTGTCTCTCTCTGTTTTTCTCTGTCTCTCTGTCTCTGTTTCTGTCTCTCTCTGTCTCTCTCTCTGTTGTGTGTGTGTTTTGAAGTAAAGTAAAATCTCTTTCAAATCAAATTGTGTCTTCAGTGACTTGAATGACATATTCATGTGGGTTTCTTGGTGACAGTATATCAGTTTGTCATTACCTTCATCCAGGATATTTTGGTGCCTCCCGGCTAAACTATAGCCCTGTGATTTCTTAGAGGTTTTCCAACCAAATACTAACCAAATTAAACCTTACTTAGATTTTTAAGATTAGCCAAGGTCAGATATAGTAGATCCTGCCATATATCCAAGTGTTAATGTCTAGGTGTTTAATTGCAGGTTGATGAAATCCCTTACCTGTGTGTATTTATGATTGAACATGTGTCAAACTGACATGAACTGAAAATAGATTGATACACCCAGACATTAAGTTACACAGAACAAATCTTTCTTTATGTATGAATCAAAAGTAGCAGAAAAAATGGTTTCAAGAGTGTTACAGTAATTCCTGTTCCTAAGATATGATAAAATTAACACATTTGCTATTGTACTTTGACTAAATGATTTAATCTCAGCAGTGGTGCAGTGTTGAATTTTAAATAGCTAATATGTTTACTCTTCTCACCTACAAAAGAACATTTGAAGTGTCCAAACAGATTAGTCGCTGATTAATGTTCAGCAAAATTTTAAGACATAGCTTCCCTCATCTAAGGAAAGCCACACTAGAATTATCTGGACTTTTGTATTGAGTAGCTGGGTGGAAAATATGGATCCCCATTTTTTTCCATTCCTTTCTCCTTCTAATTTGATAAACCTCTTGTTTGGTCTAATAATCAAGATAATAAAGTTTCTTTCTCCAAATGTTCTACTTGGCTTGATCCAACTGCAATCACTACATCAGAGTCATGAACTAGCATCCCAAATAAAATATGTGTACAATTATTTCACTTGCATATTAATTAATTGATGCATCGCCCATCATCCTATATCATCTTATTTCCATGGCGAGTTGTTTAAAGGAGGGTGGATTATTTCATGCTCTGCCCAGCTCCGATAGTATTTAATGCAATTCCAGATAATGAAGAAATTTGCATGAGAAGCAGTGTCACTTATAAATGTTATGGGTGAACAAGAGTGCTAATATGTGGCATTTTCATCGGCTTCCGAAAGGCAACTGAAGGAGGATCTATCTTGATGCAGCTCTATTAATGTAGAACATTTTCTCTTGATCTGTAACTACTTCTTAAAAATAGAAAAGGCAAAATGGAAACTTCAGTTATCACAGAACACAAAGCACTTCCATTCATCTTTTGATAAAAGTAATGAGCAGAAGGCAGCCGTTAGTCATCCGCTGCAGATTTCCAGTGGAGAGACTCTGATAATTTGATTGCTCATTTTGAAATAGAATTTCTCCCTCTGTCCCTGGAAGGTTTTTCTTTTTCTTGGCAGCTTTGATAGGTAGCTGGGTTCACAGGAAGGAAATGAATAATGACTCACAAAATTCTCCCTGTCAGGCTTGCCATGTTCCTAGTCTCCTCTTCTTTCATCGAGCAAGAGGTTCAAACCCTCCATAGCTGCAGAAGAGTTAGAAAGTGACACATAGTTTCTTTTCATGCTTTCCCTAAAGTACCTTTGCCTACAACAGGGATGTGGTTGAACATCACAGCAACTTGTGCACCCTAAAGGAAAGAAACCGATTGAGAAATATATCAACTCCCTTTACCCCGAGAGATGTTGTCAACCTTCTACAAAGTCTTTCATATCCCTTAAAACTGCATAGACGTTTTTCCTGAGTGGGTCCTTCGGAGTTCACCTTTTTGTTAAAATGATGTGGTGATCTAGAATCTCATGTTTGAGACTGTTTCCCTAAGAATTGTAAAACCATAATTTTAGGGTTGAAGAACATCCTGCGCAGGAATCTTCAGCACCCATGATAAATGAAATTTTACATGGGGGAAGCTTACAAGCATATAAATCTTATCTGTGCTGCAGAAATATCGTCAAGAGTGGCACAGCTGTACATAGAATGATCCAATTGGCATGTATTTTAACCCTAAGGAAAAGTTGGTGATTCCAGTATGTAATTCAGATTCCTCTTTAATCAGCAGCAGTCACTGCCTGTGAAAACACACAAGCTGGATGCCAAATCGATCATCAGAGTGTCAGTATTTTTTTTTTAAGCACTAGTGCAAAACATTAGGAAAGCCAGTTTGGCATAGTGATTAAATGTGCTAGGTTAGAACTGCAAGATTGTGAAATCTAATTCTGGTTTAGGCATGCAGCCAGTTAAGTATGTTTGGGCACAAAGCCACTTGAGTGATCTTGGGTGAGTCCTTTTCTCTCAGCCCTAAGAAGGAGGTAACAGCAATCCACTTCTGAAAATGTTGCCAATAAAACCTCAGGAGTTGCCAAAAGGAGGTCTCCACTAGTCAAGGTTGACTTGAAGGCATAAAAATAAAATAAAATATTAAAGGCACAAAACACTGGTTGTCATGATTTTGTTTGTTTTGATTTGGATTGATCTAAACAGGCTGATTAAATTAAATAATTATGAAGCATTCTATGCACTTAGTGTGATCTTCAATAGCACATCCCATAGCATGAAGAGGTCAGAAAAGTATGTCCTCTTCCCAGCTTTAGATTTTTGTGGGTGTGAAGTGTATCCTTTGGCTGTAATTTATTTTCAAATATAGGTAATATTCCCTATTATGTTAAAAAGTTGAGTTCCTCCTTCCTGCTACATTATTATGCATTTCACTAGTCTCTGTGTGGACTGAAAAGGCATATATTGTCCAATAGATTGCTGTTCTGTTGCCAGAGAGGAATTGGGCAGCCTGATCCAGAGATCCAGTGCAGTGCACCAATAAAGTGAGTGGTAGGAAACCTGAAATCACCCTTCAAATCATGAACTTTTCCCCCCGGATTGTGGCAAAACCTGACTTCCCAACCACCCATGGATCAGGCACGCTTCTTTGTCTCTGCTGTTGCCATAGCCGAATAAACAGTGGTGGGATTCAAATAATTTAACAACTAGTTCTCTGCCCTAATTATTTCTTCCAACAACCAGTTCGCCAAACTTCTCAGAAAGTTAACAACCAGTTGTCCTGAAGTGGTGCAAACTGGCTGAATCCCACCACTGCCAATAAAGCAAGAGAGACCTTTCTTTGACATATAGCTTCCACTGTTTCTGCTGTTTTCAGGCTACATTTAAATATAAATCATTGAGCAAAGTGCTAAAGACAGTGGTGTCGAAAGCATCTGACATTGAGGGGTGCTTTACGTCTCCCCTGCCTTGTTGTTGCTGTCAACTCTTTTTAGAGCTGTTTTTAAAACAAGCCTTAGTATTTTTCTGAAAGAAAAGTACATGCCAGTCACTTCTAGACTGCCTGACAGGCACAGGTTGCAAGGAGACAACTCTTCCAGGTCTCCAAACCCACAGCTCATCTCTATGTGATGAGAAAAAAATTACTTTCCCATCTCTGCTGGTCATGCCATCCTCTATAGCCCTGGCAGCTTTGAGATGAGTTGCCAATGCTGAGCAAGTTGAGAAAGAAGAATGTCATTTTTTGACATGCTTTAATCCCAATGTGGAGTTCTCGAGCACAGTGGAGAGACAACAAGAGAAGAATGGGAACCACAGCTGAGGTGATATGTGATGGCTCTTTGATACAAACTGGGCCCAGAGATTGAAAGGGTGGAGATCAGAGGTGGGTTCCTACTGGTTCGGACTGGTTCTACTGAGTAGGCAGTACGCCGCTGGTGATGTCACGGAGCCGGTTTTGCTCCGTGGGCGACGCCATCTTTTTTTTTATTTTGGGGGAAAAAATTGTTTTGAAGTTTTTTTGGTTTTTTTTCTTCTGCGCATGTGCAGAAGATGAGTTTTTGGCACTGCACATGCATTGGCATCTTGTTTTTGGCCTCTTTTTAAAAAAAATTTGGGGGTCTTCTACTGCGCATGCGTGCGCCCACGTGGCGCGGGAGGCAGAAAACTAGCAGCGAGGTAAGTTAGAACCTACCCCTGGTGGAGATGTGCCTTTAATGTTCTGCCTAAAATAGTGGATGCCAAGCAAATTAACTACATCATTAACTATATTGTCAACGAGTTATCATGAATTTTTTATGCCAATCCAAGACAATGGCTGGTGACCATTTTAATATCAAGACAGTCAAACACAAGTTGCATCCAGAATGAATGGTACAGAACCACACAGGGTGTGTGTGTGTGATACAAAAATAATGTTGAGGATATGCACCTTCTTGAGACATTTAGCAGAATATGACAACCAGCTCTTTACTACATTTGTGGTCTGTAATTTTAAAGACCTTTTCTCTGCCTTCATTTGTAAAATTGCCAGCTGACCCCACATAAAATCCAGATTATGTTGTAAGGTTTGTCCACTGCAGTTTTCTTTTTCCCTCTCTTTCACCAGTTTAATACAATGTCCTTCCCATAGAGCTCAATCTGTTACAGACTTGCAGGTCTCTGCTGCTCTTGTTCACCCTCTTCTCAGTGGCTGTTTACATTGGTTTCGTTTGTTTTATCATATGTCAGAGTATAAATCATTCACGTGTAATTTTAAGGTATTTATTTCTCTTTCTCTTGAGGTGAAAATATGACGACACTCTCCCTTGCTTTATTCATAGATCAATATTAAATTCATTGTCAACCTGTTCCTGCTCTTAAAACTTTTAAGCATTCCAAATCCTGGCAATGTTAATTTAAAATGGAAACAAAAGAATCATTTATCTCACCCACTGTATGGGTTTTCCTGCACACTGTTTTTCTTAGAGTTCCCTTTCTTTAGTAATAACATGTAAATTGTGCCTTGTGAGAAAGAAATGTGTACTCAGAATGAAAAAGAAGCAGCCATTGTACCTGTTGTACCTGCAGAATGAATAGCTTTAAAAAAGAAAAGGCAGAGAGGGGATTTTTTTTCAGAGGAGAGCAATAAAGTTTTCTACAGTTTAACTGTCTCTAAATGATAATCTGGCATCTTAACTCAGTTAAAAATATACCCATAATAAAAGAGCTTAAGTTATCCAACTGCATTCTGGGACACAAAGGCAAAAGAAGAGTAAAAATATTAATATTCAGCTGTTTAGCAAATACTTATCTTTATGTCTCTATCACTTTTAAGGCACTTTTAATGTAGAAATAAATAAAAATCTGGCCATTCTTCCCAGGTCAATTTCATCCTCAAGTTTCAACAGACACAACTACCTTATTTGAACAAAAAAGGCCATATAATTCCAAGATAATAATAATAATAATAATAATAATAATAATAATAATAATAATAATAATAATAATAATAATAATAATAATAAT